>CAHIKZ030001366.1:150000-205000 GCA_903632075.3 Acanthosepion pharaonis | reverse complement strand
AATACGACAGATTGTACTCACACATTACGAATCTATGTAAAATGTATGTGATCTTAGGTAATTTTTTTTGTTGTTTTTAGAATAAATGATCAGTGGAAAATGTCATGATTCTATTTATTTCTGACTTTAAGTCTCAGGTTCGAACTTGGGAGGAAACATTCATGCAACAGAGACCCAAGGAATTCTTCTCATTTGTCGACTGAATGATTCTAATTCGATTTCAAATTTCGATTTTTTCCATTCTTTTTGCAAAGCATGTGTCGACTGGATCATGTACGCGGAAAATGATTACTTTTCTTCATATTTTTATATTTAAAAAAACATTTTTGTCTTTCATGATAATAATAATAGTAATAAGTTACTGCACAGGACCAATGCTTGCTAACTAGGAATTATCAAGCACATATACTAAAATATTGTGTTAACCCAAAGTGCAGATTCTGTGATAAATATCCAGAAACGATTGATCATCTTGTATCACGATATTGGCACCCACTGAATATAAAACCCGACATGACAGAGTGGGCCAATATCTGCACTGGAAAATCTGCAACTTCTACGGGAAGGAAACTGAAAGAAACTGGTATGAACACCACCCAGACCCGGTTACGGAGATAGGACCTGTTACAATTCTATGGGACTAAACAATACACACTGAGAGAACAATCAAAGCCTATCGCCGAGACATTGTTATTAAAGATCACAAACAAAAAAAGTGCCTCCTTATTGATATGGCAGTCCCTACAGACTGCAATGTATCTTTGAAGATATTCAAAAAACTGTCAAAATACAAGGACCTTGAAAAAAGAAATCTCAAAAATATGGCACATAGGAACAGCAACAATCCCTGTTGTAGTTGGAGCCCTATGATTGTTTGGAAAAGATTCTAGACTCATTGAAGGGATTCCTGGAAGTCCATGCCTTAAAGAGATACAAAAAATTGTTCTGACAAGTACAGCCCACACTTTACAAAGGGCTTTGTCTATGTAATTTTTTTTTTTTTTTTTGTTTTTCAGTGGAAAGTGTCATGCTGCCATTTCTAACATTACGTCCCTGGGAAAGAAAATTTTTTCATATTAACAAATATATTTTTTCTTTAACAATTAACACAATTTCACTCTATTTTTCTAAATATACAGTTTTGTTGTAAGCATCAAATACTTTAGATTTTAGTCTGTTTAGTAACATAAGAAAATATCTACTGTAGTTATATTCTGGCTATTTTCCAGTATTTGTTTACTAAGATTTGGGGTATTAACTTTTTAAATAATTCCTTTATTGGTTTAACGAGAAAGTATTAGAAGTACTTAACATTTCTGAGCTCTTAATGATTCACAAAGTCATGAGAATTGTGTTTAATTATTATTTTTATTACTTAAATTCTATTCTTATCATTATGGAGTAGATACATAAAACTGTTCATGTTTCTTTTTATTTATTTATTAATTTACGATTCCTGATCCGTTTGCCAACTCACTTAAAGTCATATCAGTACAAACTAAACATAGTTTTATCGGGAAGTATTAATTATTTATATTATATCTTTCATCAGAAGCTGACATGATAAAAAACACATTAACAACGCATCAGTTCTTTGATGGTTATCCACCTTTCACCACTATTAACCCAAACATGAGCCAACAGAATTGCAGACACTGAAAATGACAATGTAAATCATCCAGACACTGTTTTTTTTAATCGATAGATAGACAGACCAGGAAGTTAATGATCGATCAGGAAGTTAATGATTCTACGCTCCAGACATGATATTGAGAGACGGTATATCAAATGCAAAACATAGAAGAGGACTCATCAATATAAATAAGTTTAGCCGTTTACATTTTGACTTGCAAAATATGCAGAACTGAGTAAAGAAAAAACGAAAAACATCAGGAAAATTAGTAATAAAATGACAAAAAAGGGAAAAAAGATTTGAAACGATTGATAATCCTACGAGGATTTAAAGTCAAAAAGGAAACGACCATCAAAAGATACGGTTTTTCAGATGACATCTAAGATGAGAAACGTAATCTCTTATAATTATAATATAATGATATTTCGATACGATAAAAATACGTGCAACAAAATAGACACACTAAGAAATTATTTGGTGTTGAATATGTAAAGAAACTGAAGTCAAGATTAAAATATTCCGGATTTTAATCTAATATCACGAAAATGTCGTATTATAACCAGAGATTTTCTTTACTAAATTTAATGAAGAAAACACATCGTTAGTTTTTTGATTGTATATTCACTTTTTCTTTGAACTTGTAAAGCAGAATGGAGAAAAAGAGAAATTCAAAACGAAATAACGTTTATTCTTCTGTAGTTCTCTAGATTAAACAAAAATGCTTTTCATTTTATTTTTTGTTCTGAGTATGATGACAAACTAAATCCATCAGCAAAGCCTCTGATCGCAAGGTTTTGAGGAGCATGAAACCCCCTCTTAATTGGTGTTGTTCCCAAGTCCACCCTGACCCCGGGTGCTAGCACTTGTTACGGCCCCAAATGTAGGCAAATAGTTAACCTCCAAACTGAAGTCAAAACACTATGAAAGTATAAAAATTTTATAGTAAAAATACCAGCAATACATTTTCATAGTAAAAAAAATACAAGCAATGCATTTTTGTAAAAAATGAAATAAAGAAAATTTCCAGGAATGCATTTTAGAAAAAAATACCAGCAATATTTATTTGCAAAAGAAATTGCTAATTCTGCCAGAAAATTAAATTTCAGCAATAAATGACCCATAATAAGTTGATATGCCGAAAAACAAACAAACATACGTACTAGTTGTATTTTTTGCACTGTTGTTAATGCCACTCAAATGGCAATGTTTGGATAACAGATTATACCAATATCTGTCTATATTTCTAAGATGAGTTATGTACACTATTTACATTATTCGGACTATTGTCCTCATCTTTGTTGCCATATTTATCACAACGTTTCGGCCGTTTTAGCTTCTTCAGAATGTCGAACTGAACTCTCTTATTTCACTCGCTAGGGTAGACTTTTCTAGTTCCACGTGCCATGTCTCATGGATGTCAGTTATCTCCTGTTAATTTCCCTCTCCATGTTCCCCACCGCTTTAACCAGGTATTGAACTCACACCCTTTGGGTTCTGTCACTAGATCTAACTAACGTCTTTATCCACTGTGCCATTGTACCAACTAATATAAGTTAAGAGAGCATTTGACTCAGGTACAAAACGAGTTCAATGTCAAAAAAGAGTAAATTTAGTATTCCAATAACACTTTAGACTAAACCTTGAAGATACAAGTCATTGGTGGCCGGCTGATTGTTATGGATTTCAGATATTTTGAAATGGCAATCGATCACTTCAATCTATTTGCTAATATCTTGCCAATAGATGTGCAAGATCGAAACTATACGCCCGAAAGATCAACAGAAATACGAACTAAAGTATTTCAGATCACTATTATTCAATCCCCAATAATTTGTTTTCAGATGCTCCTGGTGTGAAAAGATTCTTATTAAGAATAACGCAAAAAAACATAGTTGGTCTGTTGAGTGGCTTGTTTAAACTGTCCTTTTGCCTGTCAAACTGAAAATGAAATATTGATTCTTGTGGCCATGAAATGAGTAAAATAATTAAATTAACATTTGGTAATATATTTTAAGTAATATAAATGATTCAAACTCCGGGAGAGATGAGAAGAAAATGAAAGGGAAAAAAATATTGTTGTCAAGAGAATTGAATTGGTTAAAATATTTTTCTGTTCTTAGTTGATTGAAAGCGTTTCATTGATTCTTGTAATAATAATTGTCTTATTACTTACTAGCAGCACGGTCCAGCGTTGCCCGTGCCTGATTCAAAAATCGTACGACTCATACAGCAATCGCTATCACTTGACTTAAAATATGTTTGCCCTTCCTTGCCTTTAAAGGAGTGCCCTTTTCCGTGCTGATGTTGCTACATGCCTTACTTCTTGCCTATCTCACAATGCGAATTTTTCTAAGCTCTATACTAAACATTAAATCTGTTCCGAAAAAAGAACTAAACAAAATGAACACAAAACGATCAGCTTTAAAAAGGACTCGTAACTGGAAGAACCAAATGAAAAAAGAATGTTAACAAATACTTTTTCACACCCAACCCAGTTCTGTGGAATCAGAATCAACGTTGAGTTTAAGCAAGCCAATGAGCTAATTGGAGTAAAGTGTCATGCAGATTTAAATTTTTCCTACTTGTGACGAATGCAGCTATCGATTTTTTTTGCATGCTAGCATGCTAGTTAACATTCGTGTCAGTCAGCTGTTGGCTCTCACGTTGGCCAATAGAATCTTCCTGCCTATTCATGGCAGCCATCTATAGGCTCTCACTCTGGCCAGTAGAAAATGGCCGCAAACTACATGAAAACTGCTGTAGAAGCATGAAAAAATCTATTATTTCCAATATCGATGGGAGTTGGGAAATACAAAGTTGGTCTTGGACTTCCCGCTAACTTGTGCATGTAAATTTTGGTGCAAATCTATCGAAAATTGCGGCCGTGTATTCGTTACACACATACACACATCCTGCCTTTTATAGATAGAGATCAGAAAGAGACAGATTAAATTTCCCAGACATAGAATGAGGAAAGAATGACTAGAGAATTTAACACTCACAGGAGATATTGAAAGCAAGAGAAGCAAAGGGAAACACCAAAGAACCAACTTGATGACTTTGTGGGAATCTCTGATTCGGCAAATCAAATCCTTATGGGTTATTTAATGTCGAAATTTAATTTTCTTGGAAGCTTTGGTATTTTTTTTTACTATTAACATCTATTGCTGGTATTTTTACTATAAAAATGTATTTTTATACTTTCATCGTTACACACACACACACACACACACATCCCACCTTTTATAGATAGAGATTCAATCTCATCTCTAAATTCACGTCTTGTTTCCTTCAAGAGGAAAAAATTATTTCTGAAATCACTTATTTACCACTCTGTGGTCTATTTCTCATAGACGTAACGTTTCAAGTCTGCGAATGTTCAGATTCATTAGCTCTGCCAGTTCAGACCTTTACATCTACGACTCGCCATGATATATCCACTGAGTCGATCCACCCACATTTCCACCGCATTCCAATTGTAAGTAGGAAGTTTCACCTGGACAATTTTCCCGAGAATTTCCACTTTGTGGAACAAAGTCCCGCACGAATGGTTCACGGATTACTAGAAGCTTTTTATCCTCTGCATGGGCCAATCGTTATCTGTCCTCTTCATGCACATAATCATCACATTCTTCTACCTCCTCTTACGTTCCATTTACACACATTCAATAACCCTCTACCATGAGTGGCTCTTAGGCCTTGTATTCGGTGAACTTTTGGTATAAAATATTTAAAGTAAAATCTTGTTTGAAACTTTCCGTATTTTGTGGCGTCTTTTTTTATTGATTGAAATGTCATGAAGGGTCTGTTTGTAAAGTCAGGCTTTCGAGAGAAAATATCTCCATCAAGTGTCATTGTTTTGGCCTTTTTATTGTAACTTGACAATAACATCGCTGACAATGACACATAAAGATATATAAAATGAACATCGTGTTCGTAAATTTAAACGTCACGATCAACAAATGTTGCTTTGATAGGCGACAGGAGAAAATCGATCGTTTTGGTTTTTTTTTCTGACATTCCTTTATGGTGGACAGCTGAAACCTTCTTATATTGGGACAAATATAAAAAAGAGAAAACAACGTTGAGAACTTAGCGGATCATAGCTCTCCACACATTCCTTTTTCTGTATTATCTTTCATAGGAAATATAGTGAAGTGATTTTCTGTTGTATTCTTCTAACACTACTTGTCACCTGTTCCTGTACGATCAGCGAAGTTAAGCAACGTCATACCTGGCCAGTACTTAGATAGGTGATCAGGTGCAGTAAGCTTGGATGTGTGGGTGGCGTAATGGATAAAAACACAGCATTATTAATCAGAGATGCGAGATCCATTTTCCCAATTTGGTTCGTTATATTCACTTCCGTGCAAATATCCTTAGAAAACGCGTAGTAAGTCACCTCTTCTCCCACTTGATTTACTAAAAGAATTATTATCTAAAATATTAAATAATTCTTACAATCTAAAAATATTGTCTGGCTTTAAATAATAAAAGGTTGATAAACTGTAAAAATCGAATCAATCAAATAACACTGGTTTTTAGCCAAAGGTGGAGATGCCGGTCTAGCATGCCATTTAACACCATATTGCTGGTGGGTAGATGAGATGATTACATAGCTTTCTCAAGTGCATTAGTGCGAAAGAAAGCGCAACTAAGCAAGAATTGGAAGAAAAAAATATATTCTTTCTGAAAAGGCTTTTATTCGAATAACCACTCAAACAAATTATGGAACAGGTCCTTCTTTTAAATAGCAACCCCACGTGAACGTAGAATTAATAATAATAATAATAATAATAATAATAATAATAAAACAATTGTTTCGTCACTTTCACCATTCAGAGACGCCCCAGGCAACAAGGACTGATACGAATCCTTTAAGTGAAATGGAAGACATTGTGGTGAGGTGACTATCTCGTAGTCTAGCATACTACACACGTTTTACTTGGATTTATGAGGTTAAACTTTATTAAGGCGATATGTTTGTTTTTTATCACTAGTTTAGCTATACGATACTTATCTTATATTTCTAGAACAAGAAAGCAACTTCCATTTTATTCATGATAAGATAGTTTTGAATCATTTAACCCAAGACAAGTAATAAAGCCACTAAGGCGCTACTGAGTGTGAGAGAATAAAAGAAAAGGGAGACGTTGTTAAGGAGAGAGAACAATAAAAAGAAAAAAGAATTATGAAGACCGTAGATAATACTGTATTTAAATAAGATGAAAATTGTCTGAGAAGCAAGAATCAGAAGAGAGTTCTACAAGCGAGAAGTGCGATAAAAGAAACGATTTAATCTAGCCATTTCAATTGTTAAATGATAAGACCTTGTTGCCAGTCTTTGTACTGCTCTTAAATTTATAAAGTCTAGGTAACATAGAGAAAAGTGCATAAGAAAAATTACCATAAAAGCATTTGTAGACAAGCCATAGAGAAGCTATATAACAGTGCTGGGAAAGTGACTAAAGACGAGATGCCATGTCAGGACTAATAACATTGCAGACAATTCTTTGGCTTTTATCAAGAATCTCTAAATATATAGTAGGAGCACCAGACCAGATGTGACAGCAATATTCAAAGCAAGGGTGAATGGTAAATTCATAAATATGTAAAATAAATTCTGGTATGTACATTTGTCTAGTACGACACAGTGAACCAACTTTCCCAACAGCAAACCTTGCCATTGATTCCAAAAAATCTTTCCACTTCAGTTCAGCCGAAGACGTTAGTCCAAGAAGGCGCAACGAGTCACTCTCCTGGAGGTTAGCATCAGCCATATTGATGGAAGGTAAAAATAGTTCTCTCAGACGACTAAGGGGGACATTTTCGTTTTGGAGGCGTTGAAATTAATAAGCTATTCCTTGCCCCAGTTAACAACAGACTTAAAGAATACGAGACTGCATTTTTCTTATATGAAATTACATTTAATTCCGTTATAAGCTCCGCCCGATTCGAAACTGTGTGTTTTTTTAATCTTTCTTTGAACGTTCAGCCTTCTTGGAGTGTTTATGAGGGATTGTCTTTCCCCTCTCGTAGATCTCGGGCACTTATATGAATTCCTGCTATGTGATTGTTTTCTGTATTCTAAGTTCAGTTGGATTCAGTTTTTTGATTATGCTTGCGCATCTATCAACATCCTTCGAGGCCCGATTCAGCACTGGCTGAGGTCACAATCTAGGTTAACCCTTGTGGCTACTTGATCTTATGACATTTCAATATGACACCGGACACAATAATTATACTCTTATTTTTTTAGGGAGAACCCAGTTCATATTATGAACACCGCATATCAACTCTTCTTAGATCAAGTTTTCTGATGGAGATTAAATTCAATTTATTCCTTTGGTATATTTTCTGGCGCGAATCGCAAACTGCCAGTGTGACAGAGAAGCGGTTATTCACTAACAAACCAAAACAAATGTTAAAAAGAAATTGATTTTTTGACTTGAGCTCATAGATATCGACTGAACTTAGCAATGAAAAAAAAAAAACGTTCCAACAAAACAGAGATTGTGTTCATTTGAAATGAAAACTCCGGAAACATTTACGAAGGATATAAAAAAAGCGCGCAACAAAGCCATTAGCTAAATGCACAAATTTAATTAGGAAAGAAAGGAATCAAATCAACCCATTGAAGAAAATAATGACATAAGACAATCATTTCTCTCAGTGAGAGACATGCAATGAAAAAAAATATATCCAAAGTTGAAACAAAGGAGGTTAATAATTTACTATGTCACACTGAAGCAACCTATATCGAATGAACTATTTAATCTATGTGGCACAGAGAAAGTCACGAAGAATTTTCATGCCTCAAAAATGTGAACGATAAAAACGCCAAACTAGAACAGGGGATAATACCAAAGGAACAAATTAAATCTTTACACAAAGAGATTAATGTCTTCAAAATGAGATGACAACACCAATTTACACGATAAATTTAAAACATATCAAACATTAGAAAAAAGATATCATGCTGAAACAGAGGAAGTATATAGAAAGATTTAAAGACAAGGAAGTTAAACTAACAAAATATTTTAAATGACAATGAAAACAAGGAAAAGCTGACTATGGCAATGATAGACGATTAAAAAACATTGCGTTATAATCGTTTATATTTAAAATAGAAATATGTTCATATGGGCATCCAATACTTTGAGAACTGTAAAACAAAGATGTCGGAAGAAAATCACTTACAAGGGAAATAACTCTTCACAATTTTAGTAAAGTCTTGCGAAGAGAAGATTTAAAGCAACAGAAATTGAAGCTCTACAGAAGGATGCTAAGGATACCATGGACCGAACATGTGAGTAATGCCGAAGTTTTGGAGAAAAAGGAAATAAAAACAAAACTAATATTGAATATCAGGAAGAGACAGTTGAGTTTTCTAGTGCATATAATGAGGAAGGAAGTCACGGGATAGATGGAAGGAAAGAGAGACTGAAGAACACAATGCATGCCATACTTGATAAACTTGATTAAATGGATGGAAGAACAGGAGAAATAGCAAAAGGACAAGGTACTAAACAAGAGCTACAAGGGACAGGGTGTTGTGGAAAGCCATGATCGCCAACGTCCTGAAGGGACATGGTACATAAAGAAGAAGAAGAAGTTTTAAATTTACTACTACACTAAAAACACGCACCCAACTGATACAAATAGACAATCTAAATCTGATTTCGAAAATTGTCTATACAAATACCCGAATTTTGGGGATCGGGAGTTATTACTATTTACATTAGTTACATGAAAACAATTGTCTTCATCTGCATTATTTGTATCACAATATTTTGGCCGCTGTGTCCTCAGGCCTTCCTTAGAGAATTTCTTAACTGAACACTTTATTTAATCTACGTGGGCAGATTGTCCTCATTCATCCCCATAGACGAATTAAAGTGTTCAGTTTGGGATTCTGTAAATATTAGCCGGATCTACAAGCCACTGATGAAGGCCGCAGGGCACACCGACCGAAATTTTGTGATAATAACCGCAAATTTGAGGACAAAGTCCGCATGTAAACAATTCAAATAATGTGTACAAATAGCTTGAAGAGCTGGAATGAAAATGCTAAAAATATCCCAAAATCGAAACGACATTTCTGGAGACGAAACACGGCAACAAATTCTTCTTTACTTCTTCTTCTTCTTCTTCTTCTTCTTCTTCTTCTTCTTCTTCTTCTTCTTCTTCTTGTTATTATTATTATTATTATTTTTATTATTATTATTATTATTATTATTATTATTATTATTATTATTATTTCCTTTGATTTCTGTTTAATACCCATTTAGTTCCGGGTCTCAACCAGAGATCTAAAGCTCAATAACATATTCCGCTGATTATTTTTTATAAAAAAGCAACTAATATCACATACATTTTAAATAGAAAAAAAATCTTTATAATGTGTGAGCTGTACTTGTGAGAAATTTTTTTGTATTTCTTTAAGGCATGTATGTGCTACCACGAATCTCTTCAATGAGTCCATCGGAACCTTTTTCGATGAAACCTAGGGCGCCAACTACAAATGAAAATTTTGGTATCCTCATTTGCTACATTTTTTAGATTTCCACTTCAAGATCCTTGTATTTTGATAGTTTATTGAAGATCTTCAAAGATAGATTACAATCTGCAGGAATTGCCATGTGAATAAGAAAAGATATTTTGTCTTTGCGGTCTCTAATCACGATGTCTGGCCGATTAGATTTGACTGTTCTGTCTGTGTGTCTTGTAAAATCCCATAAAATTGTTACAGGTCCTATCTCTATGTAACTGGGTTTAGCTGGTGTTTCTTGCAGTTTTCTTCCCTAAAAAGTTGCATATTTTCCAGTGCAGATATTGACCCACAATATCATGCAGAGTTTTACATTCAGTTCAGCATTATTATTATTATTATTAAAGACAAAAATATTTTTTTTAAATATGAAAATGTGAAGAAAAGTAATCATTTTCCGCGTACATGATCCAGTCGACACATATTTTGCAAAAAGAATGGAAGAATTCGAAATTTGAAATCGAATTAGAATCATTCAGGCGACAACTGATAAAAATGAGAAGAAGAATAATGAACAATGTTTTCGAGTATTGAATTGATTTTCAAATGATCTTCGGTGACAGTCATTCATTACCAAATGTGAGTGAAAATGCAACCAGTACAAAATATGATTTTACAAACACACGGATAAAAAGTGTTTATATACGGTAAATTAAACCAAATCTGTTAAAATAATAAATGTAGGCATTTCCAACTGATCAGTGGGTGAGGCAAAAAGAGACAAAGGCCAATGCAGACATTAAAGAGTATTTCGGTGCATTTTTCCAAAGAAAACACTTTTATTATCAGACAATATATTCACGAAGTGATTGGAATGGCTAAAGTCAGGAAAAAATGAACTGTAGCAATGCATACGGCAACTTAGAAACTTGCTTTCATCTAATCCCTAATGAAACTCAGCATATATGTCTTGTAGGAAATCCATTCATTATAATAATGGGAATAGCGAACAGAAAAAAAAACTCATGTTGAATAAGACTAGACTGCCTGACAAGAACTTGGAGAGCAATCACTGTGATAATAACAGTCATGAATAGATTCTGAGAGATGTTGAAATAAGAATACCATTAAGGTGGAGCAGGTGAAAATACACAGGTACCTAGAACTGGCAGGGCAAATCAGAGGAATATACCAAGTAGCAATTCATGTTCTCCATTTTGTTGCTACGCAGGGTGAATTGGACATACCTGAAATCATTGGAAATGAGCAGCTGGAATCACTGCCTGCTTGGAAAAGTTCATGTGCTACTGAAACTGTTGTGTCTATCATCTACGACTAGGAGATGAGATATGATCATCATCATCATCATCATCATCATCATCATCATCCGGTTGAAACATCTAAAATCAGTGTGAGGATATTAAATCAAATAATAATAATAATAATAATAATAATAAACATTTATCAACGATTCATATTTTGAATATGTAAAAAAATGGCGCAATAAGTGAGAGAGAGAGAGAGAGAGAGAGAGTCATCGAAGATGAAAAAGGAAAGGTTTTATGGGCATGAGGAGTGAAACAAATAATGTCATTAAACCTTCCCAGCCAGAAATAATTGTTTTCACCAAAGAACACCTATTTTATTAACCTATTAACATTTTCTGTTTCGTGACTGAATAGTAGAGAAAAAAATGACAGAAAATTGAGTCGGCTGAAAATTTCACAAGCTGATCAAGATACTCTCGTTCTGGGCATGACGATAAACTACTTCCGGGAGCAAGGCCTCTGATCGAGAGATTGGGCGGGGGTGGGGGAGTTGAATCACCTCTTAATTTCTGTTGTTGACCTGACCAATAGTTAACCCCAAAACTGTGGCCAAATATCATGGAAGTATAAAATTACGTTTTTATAGTGAAAATAACTGGAATAAGTTTTTGACAAAAAATTATCAGCAATTTTTGAAAGAAAATTACCAAAGCTCCAAAGCAATTTAAATTTTGGCATTAAATGACTCATAAGGAGTTGAGATTCCGCTAAAAAAAACCCCAAAAAACAAAATAAAAACAAAAAAAACAGACCAAGCTATTCTCATAGAATGTGACCAAATGAGGTTTATTTCTCAGCATAGGTGTCCTTGCAGTCCACGCATTTCTTCCATTGGTGTTGTAGTGATTTGATTCCATTGGTGAAAAAGCTTTCATAATACTGAGTCATCAACAGCAGATATGGCATCATCATTACTACGATACTGGTTCCCAGTTATATATTTCTTTTCATGTTGGAGAACAGATGATAGTCAGATGGGGGCAAATCAGGAGAATAGGGTGGGTGATCAACCAGTTCAAAGCCACAGTTTCGCACAGCTCTCCGTTGAAACCAAGGATTTGAGTGGTGGAGCATTGTCCTGATGAAACAAGTTCCCTTTCGTCAGTTTTCTTGAGCCTTTAGTAACTGCTTCAGCAAGTTGGCATAGTAATTTCCATTGATGGTCTGCCTTTTGAAGATAGTCCAAATATACAATGCCTTTTGCATCCTAAAAAACTAAGGACATTACCTTCCCTACAGATGAATCAACCTTCTCCTTTTTGGAGGGAGAGAGGAGGGGAGTTTTTACTGCATGGACTGTCTCTTGTCTCTGGCCGAAAGTTAAGAAACGTTCAAAGAAACCAGCTGAATCTGCCTCAAACAATGTCAGATTTTCCTATGATATGATCAGACTGGTACGCTTTTGATCAAGTGTCAGAAGACGTGGTACCCAGCGAGCAGAAACCTTCGTCATGCCAAGTTCATTGTGCAGAATATTCTCAACTCTTTCACAGGATATGCTAATATCATTGGTTATTTGATTTATAGTCAATCACCTGTCATCCATCACCATGTAGTGAACATGTTTTCCTCAGTGGTGACAGTTGAGAAACATTCAGACCTTGGGTTATCTTCAAGACTCTTCCTTCTCTTCCTAAATTCAGCTGTCCACTTTTGCACTGTTGATAAAACTGGAGCGTCATTCCTTAATGTAGTAACCGTGTCAGCATAAACGTCCTTGGGCGCTAAGACTTTTTTTTTATACAGGCACTTGATAACACCACACTGCCAAATTTTGTTAATTTTCAAGAGAAGTCGCTAATAGTTACTTCTGAAGTCTTCTTGGAACAGACAGATATCAGATTGCTAGGAAAGAAATAATGCAGTTATTAATAAGAGTTGAAATTAATGCATGCAAGATTTCACATCTCTAGCATCATTCCTTCATAGTCAGACTATGAACTTTTCACCCCACCTTCTTGTACAAAGTTAAAATGCCAAACCAAGAGAATATGTGTCTATTGTAATCGGAGAATTAGGAACAGTGCCAGAGAATTTTAATCCATTCGTTGATAGCATTAGATTTATCAGTGAGCTTTTATGTGTTACAGAAGTCCTGTTTGGTTGGCATAGGATCAACTGTCAGAAATGTACTGCGTGCCTCAAGCTGTGGAATGTATAGCTTGATATAAAGTAAGTGCAAAACCAGTTAATGACATTCAGTAAAGCTGTGCAAAAAGATAAATAATAATGTTGTATGAGAAAATGTGCGTTTGCTTTTGAACATCGAGGTGAATTCACAAAACTGAATATCATCCATAAACACATTGATTCTTGCTGTGATGCAATAGAATTTCAATACCCTAGAACATGGTTGAGATTAAGCGTATGAATGTCAAAACAGGACAGGCATCACCCTAAGGCCGATGTTGATCGTCTGTTACTGTCCAGATCCGAAGGAGGAAGAGGATTAGTTTAGCTGTCTTATAAAATCAACAATTGACCTTCAAAGAAAACTAGAAACAACAGAAAATTTTACATTGGTCTGTGTCAAAGAAAATGAAAGAAATAAGAAACTTTATGCCGTGATAAAGGAAACCAGCAAATTCATAAGGGAATTTAAAATGGATGATAAGGAAGTAAACCATAACCTGCAACGTCAAGCAATCTAAAAAAAAGACAGCAAAACCAAGTGCAATTGGCCGACCGCAAAAACGATGGCAAGATAAACTACTTCATGGACAATAATCTACCAAACAAGCTGATATAGACAAACCATACCGCCATCAGTTCATTATTAAAACAGAAGCGGAAGGTTTTACGTATTTCTATATAGAACCAATGCTTGTTAAATAGAAATTATCAAGTAAATAAACGGAAAGATTGTGTTATTCCCAAATGTACAATCTCTGGTGAACATCTAGCAATAATTGGCCACTTTCTATCAGGTTGCATGATATTAGCATCGACCGAATATAAAACTCTGCATGGCAGGGTGGGATAATACCTGCACTAAAAACTGCAACTTTTATGGGAAAGAAACTACAAAAACTACAAAAAAATATATGAACCCTACCCTGGCCCGGTTACAGAAATAAAACTTGCAGCAATAAACAAAAACAGGACGATCAAAGATAACCACCGAGACACCGTGACCAAAGACTTTATAAATAGAATGTGCTTCACATGGCAATTCCTGCAGATGTAGCTTTGAAGATCTTCAAAAACACTATCAAAATACAAGGATCTTAAGTTGGGGATGGGACCCTGCGTTTGACTGGAGAATGCTTTAAAAGATGGGATTCCTGGCAGGCCAAGAACGGAAAAATTCCTCTTACAAGCACAGTTCACACTCTACGAAGGGCTTTGTCTATGTAACATGTGTACGCGTTTCTAGGGTGTTGATTTATTTTTAGCCAAATGTGTAGTGGAAAATGTCATTATGCCATTTCTAGCCTTAGGTTACTACTTGGGTGCATGTAAAAAATGAGTATACAGCAGAAATCAATAATAATAATAATAATAATAATAAAAAGAAGAAGAAGAAGAAGAAGAAGAGGAAGAATGTGAAAATAGGGAAATATAGATCGACAGAAAGAAAGACAAAAAGAGTAAAATTTCTAAGACATATTATATAATTAGAAAATGGCCTTGTACCGAACTAAACAAGCCTTAGTAAATATTGAGAACTTATAAAAAAAATGATGATACGACCATTTCAACCGGAAATTTCCATAAAACCCTCCATTTCTGTCCCCTGTTGAGTGCCAAAATAAAAAAAAAGAGGGGACTGAACATTTCCTGTAACCAAATATCTGTAAGGAGCATCTGCTTAAGTATTTTAAAACTCACAGTTCCCAGGGACCTCCTTTCATTTCAACCGAAAACCATTCACCATTTTTCTTTTTCTCAATACAAACATTCGGATCCCGTTTACCCTTTCCAGTTTTTGGTCTTAAAATTCTATTTACTAATAATTTATCATCTTTGCTTACCAAAGATAAATAGCCTTGGAGATCAATGATCCGTCCCCTCCATGTCAATTATATTTCATATTTTACTGTCAGCATTTATTCCATTGTTAAATGAGCACGTTCAATAAAAGAGTTTAACAGTAAATAGTTTTGAAATGAGAATAAAAGTATGAAGAGGTGGGGGTATCAGATTAAAGTGTAGATGTAAATCTATAAACATATAGTATGCATGGCAGACAAGAAATGTATATCTTGTAATATAATTAGGAAATGGTTTCGTTTTCTGTTTTTAGAAAAACTTTTTTGAAATTAACTTTTAGCGGTTCACATACTTTGCTGCTGTCACTAATGTCAGCATCTAGAAAAATTCCATGTTGAGCCTTTTCACTGGAGGACTAGAGCACGAAGCATTCCATATATTTTATTAATAGTATATATATATATATATATATATATATATATATATATATATATATATTTTTTTATTGTAAACGATTATAATAAAACATATTGAAATCGTTACACAAAAGCTTTCATGTTTCAATACTTTGATTGTACTTCTTTAGGCGATGGTTAAGTAATTAGTGATTAAATAATTTTTAAGGAAATTTAAAAACAAATTGTTACTTCTTTTCCGAAAGTTAAAGAGGTGGGGACATAAGGTCAGAATTAAAATGAGACTTGTGGGTATGTTGTGATTAACCAATTAAATATTCGATCTATGCTAAATAAAAAGCATACATACTGAGAGGCTGGAGGTGGGTGAATTATTTTTTCATATCATGATAAACCGGAACATAGACAGGCCATCATTGGCAATTGCGAGAAATATCTAAGTGACAAATGTATTTAGATTCGAGACAAATATGACATGTTCAATTTTGCGTAGGGAGGGATAAGTTGATCAGACGTAAATTAACAGAATTTTTTTTAATTTTTGAAAAAGAATTCTATATTCAGGAAGCTTCTTAATGGGGCCTGTAGATAAAATTAAAAATATGGAACATCTATATAAGATATTAATAATGCTAACTGGACGACAATACATAGGAAAATTGAATCTGAGTAAACAAAATAAGCACTTTAGCCGTAGAGGGCGGACTATTATTTACTCATAAATTATAGCTATAAGAAATGGTAATACGTAATTTTTAAAATTTAACTATATTTTAAGGTAAAAGATTAAGTGTGTCGGCCATTTTCCGTTAATTCACCCCCGTTGTTCGACAGAGCTTTTTGTCAGAAAATTTTATTATCTCTAATTCTTTTATAAACATAAGAAGCACGGTTCATTTAAAGATTTACAAGTTCTATTTTCTTTTCAGTATTTTTCATTTTACCGTAGGGGTTTATCTACTTTTTTAAGTTCCAAAATTATTGAGAAAGAAACGCCCTATTTCTGTACGCATCATTGGAAAAAGATAATACATGTTGGCACTACCTAGTTTGAAAGGAATTCTTCGTATTCCCGATGTAATATTTTTTAACTGTTGGATTTTCTATAGATGAAATAGGGCTTAGGTAAGCAAGAGAGTCTGTTTGACATCAGTTTTGCAATGGACATTCATTAAAATTTCTACAATTACACATGTTGGTATTATCTGGATTTGTTGGTTTGGAATGTCAATTATTACACAGGTTTTTGTATCGATTAAAAATTTTATTATTATGTTTTTAATATTTTTTTCCAGATAATCGGTACAGCTATTGCTTAGTTTTAGTTTATTTCTATTAAAATTTTTACTAAGTGAATTATTTCCGGGGAAGTGTTTCTCAATCAAATGGAGAAATTTTTGCTCTAACTTAATACTAACCATTTGGTTAAATGGGTCGGGTGTACCAAATGATTTTTCTGCTTCTATTTTTATTTCTACTATCCTTGTTGTTATGTTTTACATAATTGACAATCACAGCCACTATTTTTAAGGTAGTGTTATAAAATTTACTATGTTTGTAAAAGACATCTTATTGCTAATCCTATATTCTATGGAGGAGTATATATGTTTGATTACGGATGGAGGATGGTTAGAGTTTGTGTAGATATATACTGGATTGGCGTTTATTTTAATGTAGGGTTGGAATGCATTATTGACTAGGTCTAATTTAACAGAAAGGGAATCTACTTTTTTTAATTAGTGATGACCTTACCGTTAGTCTATTAATTTCCTGATTTTGCCAGCTTTATTTTTTGTGGAATTTTTCACCATCATAAGGACATCATCTCTGTATAATCCTATATTATCATTGTTGATATCTTATTGTGCTCTGAGGTTAAACAAGATAAATAAATCAACAAGTTCGGAAATATCGAATTGGTTAACAGAGTTGTTCTTAATCCGCTTTTCTTTGTTATAGTTAAGAACAGATCTTCTACAATTCATAATAATGTTAAGTTCCTCGCTGGAAAGATCAAAATAATCCCTGGAAAATTCCAAAGCCAAAGTAAAGAGAACCCTGGAAATAGCTGGGTAATAATCCACAATATCAAACTGAATAAATGAACAAGTGCTTTTATCGTTTATATCATTAAACCAATTTATGACATCTGTGGTACTAATCGATATTTCCATGGGATCGTTAGACTCTGCCGAGTCATCCGTCTTTAACGATAAATTGCCGACACAGATTATCTTTTTCCTTAAAATATAGTTAAATTTAAAAATTACGTATTACTATTTCTTAAAAATTATAAGTACATAGCGGTCCACACTCTACAGCTAAGTACCTTATTTTGTTTACTCAGATTCAATTTTCCTATGTATTGCCGTCTAGTTAGTATTATTAATATCTTATATAGATGTTCCAAATTTTTAATTTTATCTACAGGCCCCTTTAAGTAGCTTCCTGAATATAAAATTCTTTTACAAAAATTAAAAAAAAATTTCTGTTAATTTACGTCTGATCAACTTATCCCTCCCTCCACAAAATTGAACATGTCATATTTGTCTAGAATCTAAATACATTTGTCACTTACATATTTCCCGCAATTGCCAACGATAACCTGTCTATGTTCCGGTTTATCATGACATGAAAAAATAATTCACCCACCTCCATCCTCACAGTATGTATCTTTTTTATTTAGCGTAGATCAGACATTTAATTGATTAATCAAGACATACCCACAAGTCTCATTTTAATTCTGACCTTATGTCCCCACCTCTAACTTTCGGAAAAGAAGTAACAATTTGTTTTTAAATTTCCTTAAAAATCATTTAATCACCAATTACTTAACCATCGCCTAAAGAAGTACAATCAAAGTATGGAAACATGAAAGCTTTTGTGTAGCGATTTCAATATTTTTTCATTGTAACATTTTATAATAAATTAATAATAATAATATATTGCTCTACTTTGTATTGGGCCTTTTTTTTTTAAAGTAAATTAGTGGGATTTTACTCCATCTTTTCTTTTTCTCATTTTATATATATATATATATATATATATATATATATATATATACGGTGATTGAAAAAGTGGCTTAATTTTGAAATACTTACAATTTATTTATTGACTACATTCCCATAGGTCTGCTTTGCTCTTATATTGTTTGACACCACCATATAATTTCATCTTCACAGTTGACCATATATTTTCGATCGGATTCAGATCAGGACTTGATGGTGGCCATTACATTATCTTCTCTCCTGTAAATCTTTTACTCTCAAATAATTCACGGATAAGCTTAGATACATGAGAAGGAGCATTGTCGTGCATAAATACACACTTCACTTTGAAACTGCGTGACTAGGACTTGTACTACGAAAAGAAAGTCTCGTTCATAAAATCGCAATAGTTATCACTGTTGAGTTTAATTCCTTCATCGACTTTTCCAGCCCATAGCATAACACTGCCACCTCCTTGTTGCCTTCTTTTAGCCACAGACATGTCTGAATTAGATAAAATCCATCCTTTGGCCTGTCCATTTGGTCTATTACATGTTACTTGAGATTCATCCATGAAAATTATTTTAAAGAAGTCAATTTTCGTGTATTTCTTGGTCAAAGTTTGATGCTTTAAACTATTTGCTTTTATGAGAGGAAGTTGCCTAGGAGATCTTTTTACAGATCCCAATTCACAAAGTATTCTACACCTTTTGTCCTTCTTGATTCCCCATCAATTCCAGTCTTTTCAAACATTCTGGTCAAAGTGGTTATTTTGCTATAACTCACTTTTAGTTTATGTTCATCTCAAGGAAGTAAGTTCTTAAAGTTTTATCCTTTTCTTTGAGTTCTCAACTTTAGTTATATTTTCAACAGTCTTCTTTATTTGATGATCTCTTAAAAGCTCCTTTGATATCTCCAATGTGGACCTGACTCAATAAATTTTGTTATTTTCTCTTTTCAACAGTTGTTAGATCCTTCCCTTTACCCATCTTTCAACATATATTATGGTCAAAAAGAAAAAAAATAGTTTTTATTAGATTTCAAAGGTCATAAGCTAATATTAGCTAAATCTGCATAATAACATCAGTCAGTTCATTTCCATAAATTCCAAATATCTCAAAAACTAACAATTAAAACAGGCAGTTAATTTAGTTAAATATCTTACTAAGGGTGAAAACTGACAAGTTTAAATTTTGACAAATATTGGTTCAGATTGCATAATAACTTCAAACGGGCTGTAGATTTAATATTTAATAAAAAAAAATAATGTCAATTCACATTTCTATAATTCACTTAAAAATTGGATTCAATTGTACAATCAATTCACAGTGCCTCGTACTCTAAGAGAACAGTACTTATCTGATTTTAAAAGAACGTAAACGTATTTTTTGGTCAATTCAAAAACAGAATTAGCCAGTGTGTAATAAACTTCTCAACGGTACAATTTAATAATGAAGGAAAGGGTTCACTGTGTCTTGCACAAGTCGAACTGGACTATCAGCAAATGTTCTTTGTGAAATGAGATTAAAACAAACTTTCTTGCTGTGAGAAAGCGGGTGGAATTCAACCCAAGAATAGCAGTATGATATCTTAATCCCGCAGTAAACACGAGGAACTGCTTTCCTATATCTATCAACATTAAACAGAGAAATTAGTAGGTAATTTAGATGATGGGTAGAGCAATGATCCTTTTCGGCAGTTTTTGAGATTGTCTGAATAAGAATTTTAATGGAACCACCTGCAGCCATTTATAAATGATGTCGGATACTCGGCTAATGTGTGCGGGGAGTGAATTGCAACCAGAGTGCTGCAAATACGTGGGAAACATGACTTCAGAAAAAAAAGACATCTACATTTTTTGTTAAAGTGACTTCCCGTATTAAATGACGGTGATTTAAACAAGAACGTTTTCAGGAAGGATGGAGCTCTGCGGTCCATACAGTAGAAATATTGTTATAGGCAGACAGAAATAGTATTATAGGCAAACCGGAATATTATTATAGGCAAACAAATATTATTATAAGCAGACAGAAATATTATTATAGGCAGACAGGAATATTATTATAGGCAGACAAAAATATTATTTTAGGCAGACAGGAATAAAATAGAGACAATCTACAATTCTGCTGTTATGAATTTTTGGTTTTTTTAAAGTTGAAAATAAAGATTTTCAAATACTTGAGGGAAGCTTCTCCATAAACAATGCAAATCACTTTTGCTGTTTGGGGTGGGAGCATTTTACTTAGCTAAAAATGATAACGAAAAACAAACAAAAAAGACACTATCAGTATAACGAAAACGTTTATCTCCAGTCATCATCAAATGTTAAAGCCAATATAAAAAAATATGTCAGCTCTTCCAATATAATCAAAAGCTATCTTTTTAATGAGAGTAAAACTCGACACTCTTTATGCCATTTAACGATAACCATAGAACGAATGTTCGAGACTAAAATATTTCAGGAAAAATGGTTGTTAACTAATGATAAAATGGATTTTTGTCACATATACAGGGTGTATCAAAAATACATTTACAAACTTTGGGGCGAGTTCCTTATATAAAACAAGGCAAAATGTCCATATAAACATATGTCAGAAAAGGTAGCGTTGTACCTCAAAGCATTAACTCATAACATAATGTTCAAAATGTCCTCCGCTTGCTTCTACACACGCATGGACTCGTCGGTTCATTGACTGGCTGACCCTTTCAAATTTTCCCACACGGTGTCAAATGGTTTCGCAGGTCCCCATGACACGTTGATGAAGCGTTTCTGCATTATTAATGTCGGCTATATAAATCGTTTTAGCTGACTCCACATAAAAATCCAAAGGATTGAGGTCGGAGGAATGTGCAGGCCATGGAACCAGTCCTGCCCTACATATACATCTTTCATGGTAGATTTCAGCCAGTGCATCATGAACAAAATGACTAAAATGTGTTGGCATCCCATCATGCATGAACCACATGTGTCTTCATATTAGCAGGGGTACATCCTCTAGCAGGTCTGGAAGTGTCTTCGAAATAAATCCCTGTAGTCAGCTCCTGTAAGAAGATGTGACTTACCAGACAGTCACCTACAATTCTAGCCCACACATCGTAATTTGATGCTGGTGTCTAGCCTGTATTATACCATGGGGATTCCAATCCGCCCACAAATGTTGCGTGTGTAAATTTGTTATTCCATCTCTTCCAAAGGTTGCCTCCCCCAGTGAGCAAGAGTGAAGAGACAAACAACAGATCAGTAGTTTGTGCAGCAAACCATTGGCAAAATTTCCACGTGGTGAATGATCAGAAGACGAAAGACCCTGTACGACAGGAGCCAGTTAACGTGTGCTGCTACCTGGATCATCTCCTACAGCCTGTAGAATGTGTTCTTCGTGGTCAGGTGGACGATCGGATGTGGGTCTTCCAGGACCCATAGTTTGTGGTGCCACGGACCCTATCTCAGTAACGCGACGATAAACAGCAAAAAAGGTATAAACGACTCGGCTGCCTTCGGTCTAGAAAAACAATCTGATACTGCTTTACATCAATATTATTCGGGCGGCCATATGTAAAAATCATATCTGCCTGCTCACAATATGAATATCCTGGCATTGTTAAACAGAACACTTCTCAGTTAACTCACTACTACAGACGTTAAACATTGAAGACAGACTAGCCACAAATGTACACGAATGAGAAATGTGGCCTAGTCTACATGGCAACACAGCGACACCTACCGTAAACTTTCTTTAAACTTAATAACTCAAAAACGACCGACATGTGTTTATATAGACTTTTGTCCTTGTTTTGGTGTGAGGAAGCCGCCCCAAATTTGCTAAAAGTGATACACACTCTCTCTTTCTTTCGCCCCCCCTCTCTCTCTCTCGCTATATATATATATATATATATATATATATATATATATATATATATAATAAAAAAAATATAGTTTTAAGGTATACTATATTTATGGGTTAAAGTGCTCAGTATCAAGTATAGTGCATAAGTAAAATAATATAATCTAACTGAATAAATAAATTCACTTGGATTGTATTTTATATATTTATTTTTATTTTATTTATTTATTTTTCGTTCATTCTTCGTTTTCGATTTGCAATTAACGTAGTAAAAATTGTTTATCTGTTATATATATATGAATGAAAAGTGTGTGTGTGTGTGTATATATATATATATATATATATATATATATATATCACAAAAGCGTGAAACTCAGGGTCACAAACGCATATCCTCAATACAAATCAAAATAAATATATATATATATATATATATATATATATATGGAGAGAGAGATAGATAGATAGATAGATAGATAGATAGATAGATAAATTTAAAACAAAAGAAAATTTAGTTAACATTTTGATTTACACTATTTACATTGATCGGACTGTAGTCCTCATCTTTATTGTCATATTCACGACGTTTCAGTCGTTGTAGGCTCCGGCCTTCTTCAGGGGATATACATTGGAATTTCTAACTGAATATAAAAATAAAGATGAAAACCACAGTCTGAACGATGTAAATATTTACAATAGCGTATCTCAGAAATAAATATAAACATTTTGAATTGTACTTCAGATTATGGAAAATATAGACAAATCTCTCTCTGCTGATTGTACAAAATTTCTACAAGAGTAGAATGCAAAATAAAATCGAAATAGTCCTTCATTGGATAATTATGCCTCTGTCCATATATGTTATAAAAATGGACCCGTGTCTAAATGGAATGTTCGAGCGAAAAGTGTGCACCAGATGTGGCCCCTATTCGGTTCAGTTTTAGCTCACCTTTTTCTTTTTAAACCGACATTTAGTATTTCGCACGTGTAGACCTTCAACTCTTTTACAGCTCATTTAACCACTCGTTTTGACAAACAGTAACGCCGCATTTCCTATACGCTAATTTAACCACAAGAAATCCGCACGTCACTTTCAACAGTTCATTAAAATTTCTTATTCTTTCACACTCTACTTTTCTCTCACTTCTTCCTTCTCTCTACATTCCTCTCTCTCTCTCTCTTTCTTCCTACCGCCCTCTCTCAGTATCTCGGTTCATATGACTTACATGTTCATTACGCTTCATTATTACCAGTTTGAGATGAAATATTTTTTCATTGCCATTATCGTTGTTATATCTATCTGATGTAACTCCGTCCGCCTAAAATATTTGACTTTACTATCACGGAACGTTGTGAAAAAAACACGCTGTGTACAATAATGGACGCATTTATGAACACTTTATAAAAATGATTTCAGATCAAATATGAAAACTTAAATAAAACTATTTTGAATATCAGTACATATCATTTATCAAGAAAGTCCTAAACTGTTCTTCAATCAGATTTTTAACACCATTTCTTCTTCTTCTTCTTCTTCTAATAATAATAATAATAATAATAATTTTATCGGATTTTACAATACACACAGGCAGAACAATCGAAGCACATCGCCCAAACATTGTGAGCAAAGGCAACAAAAAAAGAATGTACTTTCTTATTGACATATCAGTCCTTGCAGATTGTAATGTATCTTTGAAAATTTAAAAAAACTATCAAAAAGGATCTTGAAGTGAAAATCTAAAAAATGTAGAACATGAGGGCCTGAATATTTCCATTTGTAGCTAGAGCCCTCGGTTTGATTGGAAAAGGTTCCGATAGACTCATTGAAGAGATTTTTCATAGCCCATTCCTTAAAGAAATACAAAAAATTGTACTCACAAATACAGCTCACACATTACGAAGAGCTTTATCTGTGTGAAATTTATGTGATCTTAGGAGTTTTTTTTTAGTTAATTAATTATTCAGATTAATGGAAAATGTCATGAAGCCATTTCTGATCTTAGGTCTTTGTTGCGGTACTGGAGGAAATGTATATCCAACAGAAAACAAATCTTCAGGTAATATACGTAGGAATTTTGAATCGAACCCATTATTTAGTCTACTGGAATGTATTGCTCTAATTCCACAAGCCATGCCTTTTTTAACTATCTCAGTATCTGTTTTTTGTTCTCTATGATGTGGCCTAGGGTGGCGGTTTCGTGTATTAGGATGGCCAGCTTACGTATACAATCTGGTCTTCTTCGACGAAAAGATCCCCTCAGTTTCTCCATTGTTTCACAGTATGTGATTGAATTATAATTATTAACCATGCAGTATGAAGTCCAAGAACATTTGCATTTCAGCAAAAAAAAATTGTCTTACTACGGCGAAAAAAATATCTAACATTATTTTATGAATTTCACGAACAGCTGACCTTTTGAATTTCAGTAAAAAAATATATCAGTTTGCTGAATAATAAGAATGGCTGCTGCGATAGAGTCGACCAAATAATCTTGGCCCATTCCAATTAGCATTTATTTGAGCTCCTCAAACGACATTTATCCGGGAAACGGTTACGCATGCTCTTGTTACAGTAATGTAAGGGTGGCTCCAATCGCTTGACACCACGTTCTTTGAGCAGTGTATTTTTGGTGGTCTAGAATTGATGAGAGGAAAAGACAGTTAAAATTCATGGGTCGCATAATGAAGAAGAAGGGCTTGGAAAATCTGTTATTCACCCGTGAATATGGAAATAAATATGAGGACAACAGTCCAAGCGATGTAAATAACTACAAATCTCTACAAAACAATCCAAATTACCAGTCAATCGTTAGTTATCCTCATTTTCTCTTTCTGTTGCTTTAGCTTTCTATCACATCTGATTTGTCACAGATATTTTTAGAGTCACCCTCTATCTTGATAGTCACCCTCTATCTTGAGTGGCACTCGAGTCTTGTATTAAGTGAGCTTTAATAGTTTATCAAGATTAAAAGTGACTAACTGATGACATAATTGTCTTCATTTTGTTAATTCTCATTCTTTCTTTATAAGTTTCCGACTTCGTTCTTTTGCAAAGTTTCCCTTTTATTTGTTTCCTTTTATTTATTTTTCATCTAAACGAAGCCAGTCAACACTGATTTCTCTGTTTATATCTATTTACACTTGCTTGGTCAGTAAACCTCTTATTCAGAGGTTTGCCATTTAATTCTTGTCTATTGTTTTAAGACGCCATTTTTCAAACAGCAAAAGTGAACGAGACTGCTATCAAGATTGTTCCACTTCTAGGTACGGTCTATAGTCGTCTTAGAAAAGGCTAATCTCTTGTAGGCTATTGAGGAAATATCGGTGAAAAAACAACCGGGACCCTCCTCACTGCAATGAAGCGAACGCCCTGCTGATCTTGACATTCATATCTTTCATATGATTCCAACTCTTATTCGATGAATATCTATTTTGAAACACCACGAGAGGTGTTGTAGGTAACTTCAGACCAAGAATAGGATTACAATTCTAAGTGGTTGCCTCACTATCATGAAATCACCTACAGAGAACACTTAACTCTGAGTAGCTATGTACTGTGCTCCAAGATCAGGGAGTAAAAGACTTGGGCGTGGATGGAACAAAAACGTCGGAGTTTACTTTACAACTTTGAAAATAGGTTGAATATTTTAATCCCGACAATGACTAAATCAAGTCGTTCATTTTGATTTCAGTCGTTGATTATTATATAATTTATTTTTAAAACTCGTTTGCATATTCTTCCTTAAAAGAAGGCAGGCAAAAAATAATGGCCAGACATCATCTCTTCCTGCCATTATTCACATTTTTAATGTTTTAATTATACAAGCCATACTAAGGATGGCGTACGCTATATGAAATAGATTTGTTTGATGTGCATGCTTGAACAGGCCAGTATTTTTAAAGAAAAAAACATACTCAATAACAAATAAACATTATCTATCTATCTATCTATCTATCTATCTATCTATCTATCTATCTATCTATCCCTATGTCCAAGTCTCTTCATATCTATCTGTTCCTCTCTGTTCATATCTATCTATCTATCTATCTATCTATCTATCTATCTATCTATCTATCAACAATGGGGATACTAAAATAAAAAATGCATGGTTATTGTCAGTTTCACGCCCTAAATAGTCATCAGAACGTAGACTGCTGATTGGTTGATGTGGGAAACTGCCAGTTAACATGCAGAGTAGATTTCTATGTCCACACTTTATATATACAATGTCTATATCTCTAGAAACATTCTTTCCTCATAATTATGTTAAATTTTAAACAATGTAACTACACACACACACACACACACATATATGTAAGCAATATGAACACAGTGTCCAACACCGAATGGCGACAGACAGTTTCATACCTGAACAGAATCTTCAGGATTGCGTTCAATCAGGAAGCAGACTGTCGCCATCCGGTGTTAATCTCTGTGTACACACTGCTTATATTTACATATGCACTTGGAGATTGATAATTTTTACCCGATGAATATAAAACATCTTAAAACTATATTTTATCGTGTGTATGCGCGCGCACACACGTTTTTTATTGAATCATTTCACCCCAAGCAAGACGATAAAGCCACTAGGACGCAAGATAGGTTACAGAGAGTGAAAGAGAATGAGAAGACTTTAGTGAGAAGGGGTCATGTCGTGTTCTGTATCATTTTCCTCTTGGCAAATCCGATCACGCAGTGTCTGTTGATATCTTCTTCGGCTCTTCGATCAGACAAGAAGCCTCTATTAACAGAACATCTTTTTGTTATCAACGTAGATATTTGGAGTCATTTCCTGATTTTCTTTGCGATGTCCCTTAGAATTATATTTTTAGTCATCCTGTTAAGGAATATACCAATGAGGTCTCTTCCTGGGTGAAAGACAGCGTGGAAGCTTTTGTGCCAGCATGTAGATACCAAATGAAACCAGAATCTTTTCTTGGGTTCTCCCCTGTCTGTTCAGTCGCTATAGTCCACATGAATGACATCTTCCGCCAAAGTCTGAATGACAGAGGGATCAGTGGCATTAGAGTGATGACATTACATGACGGGCATTGAAGATGCCGAACACAAGGATATTTGTAGTCCAACATAGACAGTGGGCTTATCTATACAGTCAGAGATTCTATCTAGCAAGCAGCAGCTATGGGAGGAAGTGGGGCGATAAAAGAAAAAGAGATAACTGACTGTTTAATAGTAAAAGTCGAAAGCACATTTAAGAACAATTCAGAGACCCACGAGACATTTTCTTACCAGAAAAGATGCACGAAGGCCATGCAAGTGGACTCTAGAGTTCTTTCGAAAAAGAGGATGACAGCGAAGAACAGAGAATTCAGTGGAAGAGATTGAAGAATTTAGATGAATTTCACAGAGAGCTAAGATATCCGGAGAACGTTCCAAGAGAAACGATTATGCACTACAGAAATTGGTACGAATATCAAGAATTTTGGGGAAATATTGAAGGGTTTATATGTTTTTTGCAAGCTAGTTTGATTTTATTTTGTTTATTCGTTTTGGTCAGGATATGGATTTAATTTTGAAATGGGCATGAATAATAACAGATGTCGGTCGTCAAAGGCAACATGATCTGACTGGAAATTAGCGGAGACTAGAGTGGCCTCATGGTTACCCACCGCAACTACTTGTAAGAACGCTTATCTATGCGCGATATAAACACATCATGAACCCCGATATTATGCGACTGTTGATCGGAGCAGCCTCTCTAAGCACTACATAAGAGTTTAGCTCGTTACTACCAGTTTGGATGCATCAACCAGAAAAAATGTCAACTCTGTATCCTCAATATGAAGTTCCGTAGCCTCCAGCCAGTCATATCACCAAAAATGAATAAAAGTCACCCTTTTTAAGGTCTCAGAAAAAGAGACCGGAAACACCATCTTAAACACAAAACAAGAGATATACGTCGAATCCTTTTCAAAAGATGAGAAAGGAGTAAGAATTGGGCGATAGGCAGACCTATCTCCTCCTGTTGAGAAAAAAACAACAACAAAATAAATCGATAATCAAATAAAAATTAATAAATAAACTGATAGATTAAAAGATAAAAGTTCAGCTTGTAGACGGAGATGTTTGAGGTATACAGTATTTTCCTTACGAATTAACTTAGTTTTAAATTTTATGATTGCGTTGTCTTGTCGCAAAAATAAAATGAAGCATCGTTATACCAGATAATGTTTTTTGTCAGTTAAGAGTCCTCTTCGATAGGTGTATAAAATCGAGGCAGAAGACCTCAACGAAGAAATTCAGCAAGTCTTGACCGTTGGAAAGTTAACAACTATTCATGCGATATGGACTCTTTTCAGTTCCTCAACTATGAAGAGTTTGTCTAGTTCTTTCGCTGCTTGTGCCAAGATGAACCTCCTGTTTCCGCCACCTCTTAACCCAGAAAAGCGAATTTAAGTTCAGAGTAAAAACAATGGGACCAAGTGTCGGATTTACTTCGAATAGATTTGTTAGGATAACAAGGGTTAGTTAGGGAACTGACATTAAGATATTATTATTCAGTTTTAATTTAATATAAGTTGAAATGTATCCTGTCAGAATAACATCGAGCGGGGAATTAAGATTACCTTTATTATCACATAAGGATTTTTCTTAGGCAAATAACGGAGTCACAATAAAGTCGATTTAAGATATGCCTCAAAAGAAAGGGATAAACAGAATACGCAGGGAGATGGCGCACACACTTACACCAGTTTTCAGAACCAGACTAATTGGTCAGATGCGTCAACCTTTTGTTTAGATTGGCCTCACTGTAAGCGATAATCTTTAAATTTTATGGCAAAGAACTACGTCACTTCCTACTTGAGGAATTGGGAGAGTGAAGCAGATGAGAAAAGACAGAAATATTTAAAGCAAGTTTCGGACTATTCGAAGAACAAGCTTCTAAATTTGGGTTGAGAGAAAGAGAATCATTGAGATATTGAATGAAGATGTTTTTTGGTAAATACTGATATTCACAAATACATTCATAAAAATTCATAAATCAACGTTTTTATCCGCAAGGACACCCATGGAATTTTTGGTTTAATTCATCTAAGGCTTGTATCCACTGGGACATGGGTACTTGGAGATGAAAGCGTTGGTTGAAAAAAAAAGTGATTTAACTCAGAGTTGTGAGTTCAATACCTGAAACCGACACTGGAAACAAAAACTTGTAGGGTTGACTTACTAAATGTAATTAACTGAAATTGAGACATCCAAAAATAGCATTGTACTGGACTAAATAAAGCGTTTGGTTTGAAATTTCCGCGTATGTCATGAATATAGCTGTAAAGATGAGGACAACACAAGCGATGTAAATAATGCAAATATAATACCTCAATTCAGAAATATAGACAAATTAATTCGATGGAAATAAATTCTACAGGATATAAACTTTAAAGCTGCATGAGAATATTTTTTTAATCTATTCCAGGAAATATTATTTTTCTAAATCATGATTTTGAGAAATTATATTAATCCATCACGGTATCAAAATAAAAGAAACTTCTTCCGCGTCATGAAATCCAGACAATTTATAATTTTACAAGTATCGCGCTATTGGGAATAAATTTCTAATAAATAAATAAATAAAATAAACCAAACCTACAAATCGTTTCGTCTATCTATATGTAAATACCTTCTTTCGTTAAGCGTCACTAGATATGGGGCCGTGTGCACTCTTATCGATGTATTATTTATCTTCCTTTTCCTTCAGTTTCGTCCTAATCCGAGTTCATTGTAATCTTTATAAGTCTTCCCTTGCAGGTGTGCAAACAGACATATCCATCAGAGGAAAACTCAGAATCCATAACATTGCTAACACTTTGAGATGAGAGAATATTTTGCCGCTTCGACCTATTAACATAACATGTGTACCAGCTGAAGAAACAACGGACATTATTTCTATCACTCAGCACAAAACACGACATTCCACAGATCCGCACATTCCTTCCAATGTTCTACAGTAGGGAACTAATAAACTAGGTTTGCTAAAATTTAGAAACCTTCAATGGTATAATATCACTCATTTGAATATTGTATATTTGGGTAGCAATCTTTATTTTATACATGTTTCATTAAATGTAACAGGGAATTTTTTATTCAATTTTCCTTTTATAGGGTGACCGTATTAATTATTGTCGCAATTACTTTCAGCCAATTCAGTTGCCATTTTCAATATCTTCATATTTTTCTGTGTTTACCTTCTGAGTTCTATTGTATAGCAGTAGGAGAAGTATTAAGTCGTGTTGGCTGGAATTAATAGTGTACTTCTATATTGGAAGTATCTTTAAAAGTCCACCAATAGTACGGTTAACACCTGCCTTAAATCATTTTATATAAAATGCTTTAGTTATCTTCAGAACTCTTTTACAATTAGATTTTATATAAATGAGTTGATCGTTAAAAAATGTTATGACAATTTTGCAAAATTAAATTAAAAACGAATTTTACTCAAACAGAATGATTAAGAAATATTAGTAAAATTCAATAGATTCTTATAATTTTTATTCACTGATTACAATCTGATGTATTTCAGTGGAGCTTAACTAAGAACAAATCTCATTATTAATCCAGTACCTTCCTCAGTATTTTGACTTGAATTAAGAGGTAGTTTTTCCCTACTTTGGAATTTCTCATTTTCTCTAGACTATTTGTAAATATTCAATCGATTTAAATATAATGGGTTCGATCAGCAACTTCATACTTCTTATTTGTTTGATTCTCTAGCAAGATTCTGATATTTTCTAAGATTTCTTTCAATTTTACTTTGAAATCTGCAGCAAACGACAACAAGATCCATCATCTAAAAAATTCGGATTACAATGTATACATCTTGTATACTAGGCTAGTCTGTATAATCAGTTTCAAATTTTGAAAACCTTCGCAGAATCTTGCTTTTTCATTGTCTAAGTCTACTGTTTGCATATACAATGAATATTCGAAAACTAAGGTTCAATCGCTGATACATGTTTATTAACATACAAATAAAAAGTGGTACAAAGGCTACCAACAATACTATGTTATTTTAAACCTCTAGTCGCAATCGAGATTGATGCATTTTTCTCATCAGTGCTCTCTCTTTTTATGTACAGTGTCTCCACAGGAAGTAGGCGATCATGGATCTCCACAATGTCATGTCCCTCGCAGCCATAAATAAATTCTAGTCCTGGTAGTAGCAGATTTTCCAAGCCTACCCTCATTATGTTCTCAGAAATTTGAACTATCTCTTCCCCTCATTAGTGTTAGAAGCGCCAAAAACTACTCTGCTCAGAGAATGTAGCGTCAAGTAATTGAAGCTACCCTTACATCATTGCAACAACAGCATATCTAACCGTTTCCAGGATAAATGTTGTTCTAGGAACCCAAACAAATGATAACTGGAAGAAGCCAACTCAAGTTTATGCGATTGAGTAAATCCAAGCAGCCACTCATTAATCAGCAAACAATTCATTTAATGAAATGCAAAAAGTTCGTGAACTTCATACTATATGGTTAATAGTTATAATTTAATCACATATTGTGAAACAATGAACAAATTAAGGGGATCTTTTCGTCGAAGAAGACTAGGTTGCATATGTAAGGAGGTCGTCCTAATGCACGACAACGTCACCTCATATGCGGTTAAGCTAACAAAAATTTAAATCCAACAATATGGCTGTCATATCTAACCGCATCCACTGCATATTTTTGACTTGGTTTATCTGGACTATTGAAAAGTCATGTTAGGAAACGGCTTGACACAGTTGACAACATTGTTGCAGAAATTTAAATGTGGTTCCACTAATTTCGCTAATACTTAGAGAAATGTCCAAGTAGTTGTTTTCCTTCCCATTCTATTATTCTCAATTTGATTTTCGCTTATCCCCGCGCCCGATCAGCCGCTAATTTTACATAAAATAATTATTCTGCTTTGTGTGGTTCCCAAACTCCTTGCTAGCTGAAACTGATAAAATCTATTATGATGACAAAAAAGAATACTTCATATTTTTTTTTTCTTTTAAAGAGAACTGTCGACTTCTTATGTTTATAAGAATTTGTGAATAGTTAAAATTCCCTCTCGACAAAATATATCATTGGTAATGTTGAAATATTTGTGCTTTGCTTGATTGAGTCGAATTTCCCAAATCTTATTTTGTTCTGCCAATTTAATATACTTCCAGTCCTCTGAAGCATTCCTTTACGTTCATCGTCCTGATGATTATTATTAGCAGTTGGAATTGCCTTGCAAGTCGCCAACATTGTACATTTCTCCAGATTTAATTCCAATATTTTATTGGGTGATTGTATTTTTCGTTTTAAAATTTCCAATCCAGACTAGATTCTAGCAAATAACTTCAAGCCGTACATCTGTATTAAATGAGTGAATGTCTTCGAGGGAGTGAATTGAAATTAACCTTTAAAATACGGTAAGAGTAAAAATAAAAATTAAAAAAAACAGACCAACATACGAATTACAAATTGGAGATACGAAAAATGTTTTAACAGAAGACGGAAAATGTGACACTGAAATCCGAAGTCGCATTGCGATAACAAAAGATGATTTCAAAAAACTAAATAAATTGTTTAGAATCAAAGAAAGAGTTTTTATGCAATATCAATCCTTCTATATGTCAGTGAATGCTGGACAATACCATCACAGATGAAGAAAATACTTGAGGCAACAGGAATCTAATTCTATAGAAGGATGCTGAGAATACTATGGACTAAACATGTGAGCAGCGATGAAGTTTTAGAGAAAATTGAAACAAAAAGGACACTTATACTTAGCGTCAGAAAGAAACAGTTGAAACTTCTAGTGCACATAATGAAGAAAGACACTCAGAATAAATACTGAAGGCAAAAAGGACAGAGGAAAATAGCCTACGTAAGGAGCATGTATAAATGGTTTGTAGAACAGGGATTAGGAGAGATAGCATAAAGGTAAACTTTACTAAGAGGTGCAAAGGAGAGGAAATTGTGGAGAGCCATAATCGCCAAAAGGGACACGGCAAATAGAAGATGATGAGAATAGAAATAGAGCTTTTTTGGAAATATCTTTTTTCATGTTTTCCACCATCATGGATTCTCCTTTTGCGTTTACGGTTTTTTTTAAATTTTATATTCATTTCCAATATTCTGAAATTTTTAAGACTTAAATATTTACTTATCTATTGCAGAAAATTAATATCTTGCTAAATTATTTGTCGCTCTGCATCTTTGTGAATCCTTTCTTATTATTTTGTGCATTTTTCCTGCTCATTGTGTAGCAATTTTCGATTATGTATTAAGTCATTAATTTCATTTTAAAGATTATGTCATTAAGAAGCTCATATTCCAGTAACGTTGTTTGTAATTAATTTTAATTGTTTCATTAGACTCATCCTTTTGTATCTGCATTGTCTATTCTTATTTAGAAGAAAGGCAAGTGACAATTATCTCCCCAAATACCCAAAACAATTCTATTAAGAAAATTTATCTCAACAGAAATATCTACAAAATTCAGGAGATTTAAGAAGACCTGTTGTCACTTTGCTTTTCACCATACCTTAATTTTCTTATAGCGTGTGATTTTATTGCAATTTCTCTAATAACTCTTATTACCTTAACAAAGTGATAACATCTGATCTTGCTAAGTCCTTCCATATTAACTCTTCTTCTTTGATCTTCGCACCCGCTGTTTATTTTTCTTTGTTTTTTTTCTGAACATTTAACTGCCACACTTCTGCACACAGTGCTGTTTAATAAAATCATTGAATAAAACGTGATTGACCGAACATGTATCATAAGAAAACAATTTTGTCAAAGAAACACCGAGATTTTTTGCAAAGATGAAATAATAGAATTGTCTAAACCGCTGAACATTTGCTTTTTATGACCAATTAAATTGTTTATGTTTCTGACAAGTCCAACTAAAGATGTTTTTCTCACAAATGAGCCGTTGTTTGATGTGCCATATCTTTTTAACCACGTGACTCTCGTGTGACTCAGAATAGGAATCTGTTTACATTTCAACAATATATGCATGTATGCAGATAAAAACACGTTAAATAAAAGCGCTGGTATTGCTAATGAGGTTCTCTGCACTTGTTGGTGAATTTGAGTTGAATTATCTTTCTCGAAATGAGATACGGAACATTTTCGTACTTGTGAAAAGTGCAACTGCCTCCGCGTGTCATATTCTTGGAAGATTTCGATAAGAGCATCTTCTAAATGTAACTTACACCACGATATTTTTAAAATGCGCATTGCTGTAATTTAAATATCTTCTATGAAATTTTAGTTTTGGTTTTAATTGCAAGAAAATTTCGTCTTGAATAAAAGAAAAACACCTTTACATAATTAAACCAGTTTTAGTTTGTTTTTTTTTCTACATCCTAAATTACTTCGTTTACGCTATGAAGGATGCAAGTCCAACAAAATTCATGAACGGCTCATAAGTATGGAAGATCAACAATTACAAATTACACATTTAAGCTTTTAAAAGTGCTAAGTGAAACCGAAAAAGTTAACAGCTATTTTATAAGAATGTTTCACAATTGTCAAAAGAAGAAGTATAAATATAACAATAAAAATGAATTTCAAAACATTCAAAAATTGTTTTTTTAATTTTTTTATTTTAAGGTTCAGGATATATTTTCTAAATCTCCAATGAAAGTTGCACCTGGTTTAATTCCTGCAGGAAAACATATAATTGCAAATATTTTTGTCCAAAACTTATTTTTAGAGTTCATAAAATTAAATAAATATGATTTGAGGGATCTTAAATTTAGTTTCGCAATTTTTTCTAAAAATATATTTCTTTCACAAATAAATTAATTCATAAATGAATAAATGCCGAAAATTGCATTGAAACCAACTAAATAACTGTTTTTTTTTTTTGGTTTATTTTTTGCTAGGTTTTAAAATTTGGAATATAAATTATAATGTCACACTGTTGTAGATAATGTGACTAAATTTCATCAAAATATCTTCGGTTTTTTACAATGAAAAAAAATTATATAACGATTTTCGCCAACATTTATTCTAGCAGATAATCATAATAGAGTTTACATTGATATAGAATTTTGGCATTTGTCATGATCTTAAAAGTTTCTGGAAATTTGAAAGTTGCTGAATGGAAAGCATTTTTGTATATAAATTTATATGGTGCATAAGAAAAGATCATTAATTTCACACCTTTTTTACTAAATTACATATCAATAAATGAAATAACTAAAATAGTTTAATTATTAATTTGCATAAAAATTTAAAGAACATTTTTACTAACGTTCATTTATTAGATATTGAATTATGTCATTGAGCGGCCTCCATAACTCATAAGTGTGTGTGTGCAAATATATTGAAAAATAGGAAAGAACCGTTAAGTAATAATCCGAAATTCTTTAGTATTTTGTTTTTATTTTTAAAAAATAGTGCTCGATACACAAGTACAGCCTATATTAGAATTATTTTTCTTAAAATATCATTCCATCGCTTCATAGGAATTGCCATGGATCAAACAGAACTAGGTACTTTAATTTCATTTAATTTGTCATTGAATTGGAAGTTTTTAGCTTCTGTTTTTGAAACATGGCAATTCATTTGTAGCGATGGAATGTTATTTTTAAAAATAATTATAATATATATATATATATATATATATATATATATATATATATATATATATTGTTGTCTATACATTTTAGGCTGGTTTCAGTCTTCCTTTGCAATCTCTCTCTCTCTCTTCCTCTCTCTTTCTTTCTCTCTTTATATATATATATATATATATATATATATATATATATATGGGAGAGAGAGAAAAGTGAGAGAGAGAGAAAAACTAAAGAAGGAAGATTACATTAAACCCATGAGAAGTTTATATTTCATATTTTCAAATGTTTGCTGAAATTTTCTGTATTGTCTTTCGGGAAAGGAGTAAAGATACGTGAACAAGAATTTTTCAGTCGTTTGCTTTATTGTATTTGTATTAAGAACATTTGAAATTTGGATGCATATTATTTCAAAGGATTCGAACTTTGGTAGGTGATTCCTTATATCGTAAATGTTTTTATAAGAACACTATATCTCTTCTAATACGCCTTTGTCTTTTTTCTATTTAAAATATTTAGGTTTTTAGCTAGTAGAAAAAAATGCATGATTTAACTTGTACTTATTTCATGGCCGCTTCTCTCCGTTCATTTATTAGAAAAAATATGATTTCATAATTATGATATTATATTTATTTAAATGAATTTATGCATGTGTAGAGAGCAAACAATTCCAGTCTGTTCTTGTTTTCTCTGTGATGTCTGTTTGCAAAACACCTAAAATATACATTCTTTGGAAGGTGACCGGCTCTTGGAAATTATTTTGTGATTCATTTTGCTTGCTTAGAGTTCTCTTGCGTTCCACGTTGTTGTAACAAATTTACTTTTCATCGTCTGGTCACAATTTGTTATAAAAACTAAATATTTTTTTTTATTTTATTTTTAGTCAGAAATACAAGCCATTCTTTTTTCCCCACTTAAGTGGAAAACACATTAAGTGAAACTTTCCAATAAGCCAAAAGTAAAATATTCCTTTTTATTACAGCTGATAGAAGATATGGTTCAGTTCTATGAAAACCTTCTGGTGAGTCATGGCAATGCACGCCGTTTAGTGAAGTCTCTTGGTTACTAAAAGCGCTGTACAAAATAATTTCCCAAAATGCTGATAGATTATTGGTGAGATGCAAGTTCTACTCGGTCAGCTTCTTCCACGTATTGCTGCTTTGGGGAACCGAGTCCCAAGAGGATGCCGCCCCGATCCTTACAATCTTAAACTGTTTAAGTATAACGTTAACCGTTATCACATATTTCCATAAACTTTGCCTCTGACTTTGTAACCTTCTACCTTGAGGAGCTGTTGGGCCTTGTAAAGAGTGAACTTTACGAGGGTGGATTGAAAAGTTCATAGGCTGACTATGAAGGAGTTATGTAAAATCTTGGATACATAATTAAACGCTTTTTACTGCATTGTTTCAACAAAGCTGACTATTTTCTACCTTGCCATAAATGACAGGAAATAAATGAAATATCACTCAGCTTCTACAGATATTAATCAATAGTAAATTTCACCCCAAACAAGGCAATAAACCCGCTAAGAGGCAAGGGATTACTGAGTGTGAGAGAATATGAGAAAAAAACACTATAAAGGCGAGAGGACAATTAAAGAACAGGAATTAAGAAGACAGAAGATTGACATTGCCTGTACATTTTTTGAAGATTAAAGTTGATCGGAAAGCAAGAAGTCGGAAGAAAGTTACACAAGCGAGAATGGCAATAGAAGATACTATTAGCATATAACTTACAGTTACATCTAGCCATTTGAACTGTAAAAAGAAGAGATCTAACCGCCATTCTAGTACTGCGCATAAATTCATAAAGTCTACCATAGGGGAAAGTTCATCGGAAAATTTGCTTTGAAAATATTTATAGAAAAGGCGCAGGGAAGCTACATTATGGCGGTGTGAAGCCGAGATGCCAGGCCTAGAGAGCAAACATTGCAAATTCTTTTTATCAAGAATATCTAAATACATATCAGAAGAACCACACTAGATGTAGCAGCCGGATTCAATGAATGGATGAATGCTAGACTTATAAATATGTGCCATAGACTCTGGCAAGAAAAAAAAAATTTTCTTTGACTACACAGTGAATCAACTTTCCTAACATTAGATGTAGCAATTGATTCGATATAATCTTTCCACTTCTTTTCAGCGGAAAAAGTTAGCCCGAAAAGGCACAACGAAGCATTCTCTTGCAGGCTCCTTCTGCTAGGAGTAGTTGGCTCACTGGAGGTTCGCATCAGCCATTCTAATGGAAGGCAAAAATGTTTCTTTCAGATGATTAAAAGGAAGCAGTTTCATTTTTGGTACGTTAAAATTAACCGGCTATTAATTGTCCCAGTTCATAGCAGATATTAAGTCATTTTTAGTTTAGCTGCCAATTAGACTTTATCGAAACGATCACACTTATAATGTAAGAAAAGAAGAAATTTGGAATTAATGCAATTTTGTTACAAATGAAAGTCGAAACGAAAAACTTAATAATAAATGTTTGAAAGATTTGATATCTTATGCAAAATACTAAAATAATAATGGATTATTGCGTTAATAAAATATATGTTTTTATGGCGTATATATTTTGGATTTAATTATACATAAAACTTTATTTTGGATTTATTTGCATAATAAAACTTGTCATCCATAAAATTTATTTTCAATATTTTTAACAATGATTGATGTTGTCAGCGGAAACTCATGCGATTTTTTTTTTTGCTATTTTTTTTTCTTTTTTGCTTATGTAAATATGTTCTGAAAATTTTATCAACATCAATTGGTTAAAATCAATTTGATTGTGAAAACATTGACTTGCATAAGAATAACTGAGATTCGGTGTAAATATATAAAGAATGATATATTTACTGTGTTTCGTTTCATTTTAAAAAATTTATATTATCACCGCATTTTCAAAACATATCCTGACAATAAAAAAATCCAACAGAAAATTATTTTTCTCTTTATTGTGTTTTTTTTTCTTTAATATTCTCTTTAGCAAAACATACCATGCTAATGTTCTCGCACCTCACTTTTATTGGCAAAATTAGTACGGTTCAAAAGATCTATAAGAAAAAAGACTTTTTTAAAGGTCTTATTCTTACTTATTTACTAGTATTGATTGCCTAACGGAATATAAAGCAAAGGATACCGGGAAAAAAATCAAAGGAAGAATTTGTTTTCTTTTCTTACATTAGATATGGCTTCCAAGTATCGCGCGCTTATTTTGAAAGTCTGTTCTTTATCGTCTGCCTTCATGTGTTTTCTGCACTTAAAATGAAGAATAACAAAAGTGGAAATTGAGGCAATAAATATTCAATGAAAATAAGAATCAACCAATTAATTTAAATAAAACTCATAACAAAAGATTACATTTACAACCAAACGTCCATTCATACACACACACATGCACGCTGGTTACTAGAACGGGGAGTCAATCCCTGTTGAAGACGCCTTCTCATGCCAATTTGTTTGTACAACAGAGCCATCTTGTGGTTGGTATCGCAACTATGCAGAGCGGACCTTTTCAGTTTCTGTACAGAAGAACGTTATCTTACATAGAGCACGTAATCTAGCGTAATCAAAAGTCTGTACACGTCAAAAACACTCAAAACCTTCTTCGCAATTACTTTTGTCAAGTTATCAAAATCATCAGTGGCTACCAAGAGTTGACCCAAGACTTGGGAGTCAAACTGACTTACAAGACTTGGATCAACCTGTGCTATCTTTTTCAGACATTTTCCAAAGGAATCGCCTCCCCCAAACCGATAATATCGATATTCATGGTGAGATTCGAACCCAGGTCTCATAGTCAGAAAGTGAACGTTCTAAACACTCGGCCACGCGCACACGTACATGCGTGAACTATGTCAATACATACGACTATATGGAAGAATCTGTATGATACACCACATACATTGTATAACAATTGAGTGCCAGTGTGCAAAATAACGATGTCGTGCCGTGATAACTTGGTCCCGTTGAAGATATATAATACACCATATATATCTTCAGGAATGCTTTGTTAATTTTTAGAAATTAATTTCAAACTTTAAAAATTGTAATTAAATAAATGGAGGAACAATTCTTGTAATAATTCATTAGTCGTGGAAAGAGTTTTTTTTTTATTCACACTACATCCTTCATTTATATTATTTATGATAGCAATTAAAAGCTTATACAGTTAAATGATTAGATAGTTTTAATGCAGTTTTTATGTCACGATTCGCAGCATATCTTGTGGAATTTGGTAATAACTTGCGAAAAAACATCTGATGAGACGTTGCTCTTAGTGGGAGGACGAGAAATAGGCAGAATCTGAAATTACAGATTGAATCTACGGACTGTCAAGGATTACGCAGACCTTCCAAAGTTTACACAAAAATATTGTGCTTTGGGAAATATTGTATTAAAATAATTTTGGTTTTAAATATGTAAAATTTCTTTCCTTAGGTGTTTATAAATTGTACACTGTTCAATTATTAAAGTAACAACGAACTATTTTAAATTACAAATTTATACTTGGAATAAACGAAAATTACAATATAATACATATTACTTATAATGCATTCCTTCTTGCCGTCAATTTTGACGGCATGGGTAAACTAATATAAAAATCCTATATGACGGGTTTTGTCCTTACGAATCACTCCTCCAAACTAAATAATGCTTTAATTAACGGGATCATAAAGGAAGGAAGGAATGATGTCGATTATAATTATGTATCAAGCGAAACGCTGAAAATGCAGAAACATTTTTTAATTTAACTTTTAAGTTTTAAATATCTGTCATCCGTTGTACCGAGATGCCCAACCTGGCTAACTTCTTTCAACTTCCTACAATTGTTTTCGTTTTACATCACTGTGGTATTTAAATTTTTTATATTATAAATGAAGCTGCTTGTTAAGAAAGGCGATACGCTGTATGGATGTAAATTTAGCGCGGAAGACTCAGACATTAGTGTACTGTCTATATATTTATGTCTTAAATATATATTCAGATATTTAAATAAAAAAAAATTAAATTACCAATTACTTCCAAAGTATTTCATTGTTTAATTGCATCATGATCAGGCATATTATACTTTTATTGATAAGATTTTCCTTTTAAATGAATATGTTGGGGATGTGCAGAATTAATTAATTGTAATTGAGTGAATCAGAAGGAATTTGTATAGGTTGCACGACTTTCTGCATCCACAAACAAATAAATAAACGAATTTTAAATACAATCAAAAAACAAGACATATTCAATTTAGAAACCAACAAAACATTTATATACAATTAAAAGTAATATATATACAGGATATTTTTGGTATATGTTACTATGGCAAAGTGTGTGTGATATTTAAGGTTTCGGTATGTCTCTTTTTGTATTTGTATGTTCAGTTACAGTCTTTCTAGAGTTGTGTTAATTAACATTAAAAATGTTGATGTTAAGTGTTTTTAGGAATGAGTCCTTATAGAGTGGTCTACCTTTGACTGTAATATTTCTGAATCGTCTGAATGTTGATTTTTACTTAATAATGTAGTGAGTATAGTTCACTTTGGATAAGCAAAGTTGTTTTAGGTTTGCGATTTGATGTCCACAGAGTTGGTCGAGTTTAAATTGCAAGTGAGTCAGCGTTGATGTACTTTTGCGCGGTAAAGTCGTGATTTCGAGTGACACTCCAAGTCACTTGTTGGCAATTCCTCTGTGGATGTTCGTCTCTGATCCTTTTGGTCAGTCGGTGTTTTACTTTTATATGTTTTTGAAAGTCCAAAATCGGCTCAAAGAAGTTTTGGCGCAATTTTGTTTTGCACGTGAAACTTTCAGATTATTGTGTCGTTAACCAATGAGATTTGTTGATTCGCCTAGTACGGTTTTTTATTGGTCGAAGTTTTCCGTACGTAGGCGTAAGGTATAGACTGTTCTGTTACTAGGGGTGATAGGTAGCAAAGGACGAGTCTACAAATTATTAGACAGAGAAGTCTTGTATAAAATACAGAAATATTATTTGATAAAAGAGAAACGTATGTAAATAACGGCAGTGTCATTATAAAATAAATTTGTCAATGAACAGCCTTTAACTTGTAAACAAGACAAACCTATATGGGGGGGGGTTATCATTGACTGGACAACAATATTTTTTTAAGTTGTCTCTGTTTTTCCAAATGACTTAGGACAATTTTTCACCACCGAATCCGAAAATGACATCCGATCAGGTCATGGTTTTGTGCAAAGTTGAGTTTTTAAAAATCTGATCTCCTGACTAAATCGATTACATTATTGTGACATTATCGATTAAATTTTGTTAATATTTTTCATACAAAATAAGTTTTTTTTAAGAATAAAAATTATTTTCTAACACAATTTATTAATTAAATGTTATAAACTTCGATTACAATAAATTGGATTTTACACATTGATAAATGTCAGTACATGTAAATTGTATGTTACGTCATCATTGTTCAAAATACAGGGCTTGAAATTCCATTTATTCAACCATTTAGAATGATCAGTGGCAGGGGTGCCTCTCTTCTAAGCTCAGCAGTAATCAGCCATCATGACTGCAACCCAGCGTCCCTGATACCTGGTCTCCATCTCTTTCATGTCCTGATGGAATCCCTCCATATGTTCGTTGCTCATTGATCCAATATTCTCAGGAAACTGATCCATATATGAGAATAAATAATGTATTTTTATGCTCATGTTGCATCCGAGGTTTCTCCGTCATCATATTTATGACAACTTCTGTGTAGTTTCTGGCCTTGTTGTTGCCAAAAAAGTTCTTCACGACTAGAACAAAAGCCTTCCATGCTTCCAGTTCCACTTTATACATTTGATTTTCAAACTCTGGATCTCTAATGAGCTGACAGATTTGAGAAGCATCAAAGATACCAACTTTCAACTTCTCTATTGTCAATCCTGGAAAAACCTGACACAAGTAAGTAAAGCAGCCACCATCCTTGTCCAGAGCGTGGATGAACTGCTTGATCAATGGTGGAAAAAGTATCCTGTTTCTGTCCACCAGAGGCTTATTGATGATGTTCATTGTTCTCCAAGGCATCAATTCCTTCTGAGCAGGCCAGTCATTTTTTGTTTCATGCTGAGCAGTGTCCCTACTATCAGACATACACAGAAATCATGACTACTTGGTAAAGTGAGACTGTTGTCCTAAGAAAGAATTCAAGTCAACACAATTAAATCACTCATGTTGAATTTTCTCCGGCACATATTCCACTGCTTCATATTTCTCCTTCAGTGTAGTTAAGTGAGTAAGGAGTGCAAACTGGTTACCATTGTGAAGCAGAATTTCAGTGATCACTTGCTGCTGTCAATGAACAGTGTCCAATCTTTCGGTTCATACTGTGGCACTCCAATTTTGTAAAGAAGCTGTGCAATATCTGTACATTACAACAAGTCCTTCTCTTCAGAGAAAAAAATGGAGGTACTCTTGATGTCTTGAGCAGTGTCAGAGAGGAGGTTTCTTTTTTCCTTCAATCTGGATGCCAACAGTTCAGTAGAGGACACTGATAAGCTGAGATTGTGAACTAGTTCCTTTTGGGAAAAAGGATGTGAGCATCATAGTTTTCAAAAGTTCATAATGCCAGGAATTGAAGATCAGGATTGGAATTTCATTTGAGGCGTGCTTGAAGACCAGTATACTAGTTCTTTCTGTTGATCTCAGTCACATCAATAACACAGAAGTAGCAGTCATTGCTATGGTTTGTTGGCTACCTCTAAACAATGGTAATTCCAAACTTCAGACAACTTTTCTTGCCCTTGGTCCACCGATACACATACTTGGTACATATCTTACATACCATGTGTGTCGCTCAAACTTTATCCTGATTACCACGTTTAATACGGCAATAAAGAAAATAAGTACGCTGTATGAAACATGTGATTGGATTCCTGTTAGAAACAATGGTGTATTTGTGCAGACATAGCAGAATACGTAGGATAAGATTTTCTGGTCGAAGCCATTTCATTCACCTGAAAAATCAAAATACCAATTAGACATAAATTGATGCATTTCTCTCGTTTACTTCAAGTAATAAAAGAAAATGTGCATCATATAAAGCAAAAATACTTATGTTGCAGGAATCCTTCTTAATGGGTTTTATTTAAACCATAAAAAGCTGAGAGTCAGGATTCGAAACAATAATATAAAATGTTGCAGGACTGCTCGTAATATGGCCTTTTAAAAACAATCACACGACATTCATTAAAAGAATAAAAACATGTATAAAAATAATATTAAATGTATGCGTGCGTAGTAGTAATCGGTATAAAGAAGGTAGACAGAATTAAGCTCTTACCGTAGACGGCGTCGCGTGTGCCTGAAGGCGGTGCCTTTGAGGTTTGGTCAGTGCTACTGAGTCGTTTCTTAGTAGTGTGTGTAGAAGCGAATGGGATCTTGAATATTAACAGTTAAAGTTACTGGGACCTTTGTGGAATCTGAGAGAATTTGTCGTTGACTACAAACATTGGGATTTTTATTTATTCCTGAGAAATTAGCTCCTGAATTATATAATTTTACTTATTCCTAATTGGCCCTAAAAAGTCACGTGGTATACTACTAAGTCCGCGCGATATTTTGGCAGTAGACCTAAATTATAATGACTAATAAAGCAACATTTCTGATTGTATTCTATGGTTTTGTATTGTACAGTTTAATTGATGTGTTTTGACACGTAAGCACTTAATTACATGTTATTGGTTTATAAATATTTTGAAGGAGTGTTTTCATATTTATATCACTATTTTCGACTGAAAATACTTCTGATGGTTTAAAATTAATAAGTTTATAATTAACATAATAATTAGTTTTATTGTGTGAAATATGTTTCATATTTTGATATTTTAATGGACATAAAAATGTAAACAAAAAAGTAAAAAAAAAGAAAAGCATGTGACTACATCTCATAAAAGTTGACTGGATTGAACAAAAGCAAAATGAATTTTAAATTCAGAACATCAAAATTGTATTAAATCAGTTAAAAATATTTGATGATTTCTGTAAGTTTTGTATAATTCATTTTTTAGTTCATTATGGGCCTAAATATCTTTCATTCATTCATGAACGTTGCCAAAAGGCCATGGAATAGATGATAATTATTGTGTAGAACACCGTCTAGCCCCGTAAACTGCACCAACTCAATTCCACATGATCTCATGAATTCTGAAGAAATGTTCTCCACAGCTTCTCATATTTACAGGTTCACTATCTTACGTACGAATATGTCGAGTGAACGTGGTGGCCATACCATATGTTGGATGGTGTTGAGCACTTCAACAAAAATAACCTACTGGCCAATAAACAGTATGAATTTCGCTTCTCCATGTCCACTGCTGATGTTTTAACAATCATTACACATAAAATTCCTCGATAGTAACTTCAGTAGAGCGATTGCCGCAGATAGCTGAACGTGTTTCCACAATTAAGAACCTTTCTCTCAAGTAGGTCCATGAAAATTGTTCTTAATGACCAGTCTTTTGAAACCCATACCATCAATGCAGGCGTTCTCAAAGTCTTTCCCCTTGGTCCTACACGCTTTCTGTTATATTAACGATCTGTCTAGGAAAGTTGTTATATCGGTAGGAAATATTAAGGCAGTTGATAACACAATTTATGGGTGGGCTTTTGAAAATCGAAATAATCGGGGATTTGCAGCTGGTCTCCCCTTTGACCTTAGCACACACTGCTCAATTGAGGAAAGATTGGCTCCTAATTTTTGATACCTTCAAACACAATCTAGTAACGTTCATCGTTACTGAGCAGACACTAAATTTACCCCAGTCATGATGACAGGATGCACTTATCAAAGCAATTCATTACTTTCAGCCCATACCTCAAATTGAATACATATATATGAGATCCATCGCTAGGAAACTAATCAATTCCCCATGACCACTTCAGAAAGTTCAAGACTTTTTCTGCTAGACGTTATTTTATAAAATCCAACCAAAAATGCAGTATTGTTGCCTTATTTGGGCTGATACTGCCCAATCCTCACTTTCGTTTCTTTACGCAAATTGGGGGGGGGGCTTCTTTTCTACCCTTCTGCCCCTTTTCTACAGAAGCAATGACGCAATCCTATCGCTACTACCATGACAAATGTTCACACGAGTTCTATTCTTTAGTGCCACCAATTTAGAACTTTGCAGTCAAGACCTGTCTTGCTACATCAATACGATTTTAATCCCCCTCGTCTCTACGTGTATGCCATTTGTGCAACAAACATCCATATGAATTCTTACTCGAAGACTAGAATCCTGACTTCTTCAGATCTAGAGTCAATTATTGTCTATCCGCCATATATTCGTAATCTTCACTACATACTTCTTTCTTTACAGCATGTTCATATCACGCACCTCATTTCGTAATATTCTATCTTGAGTGGCTCTTGGGCCATGTTTCAGGTGAAAATGTCTCCAGTATGTTCATCAAACCAGTTGTGGGCAACTTGGGCCATATGGCAAAATGGTGCATTAGCATTGTTGTGGAATAGCTGAACACCCCCACAAGAGGGACAGATCTAAGACTAAACAGCACGCTCATTTACTGAGGGAGAGGAATTTACGATTAGAATTCGATAAAGCTCTACTAATCGACCTCTGCCTTCGGATGGAGATGAACTCAGACGAGCCTATGCCAACGGTAAGAGACTTGTCTGGGGAGGTAGACTATCTCCCAACCCCCGTGTATACGAGGTCTAGGGGTAATTTTTGCCTTGTGACATATCCCACCTGTTATATAATATTAGGCCTCCTATATGATAAGGAATTCTGGAGAATCTTCTCATAAGTGAGAAATGGAAGTCAGGCACCATTAAGTTTGTTCAACAGAAGGATACTGAGAATTCCATGGAATGAACATGAAAGTAACGAGGTAGTTTTCAGGAAAATGAAAACAAAAAAAGGATGCTTATAATTAGAATCAGAAAGAGACAGTTGAAATCTCTGAGACATATAATGAAGAAAAGGGGCTTGGAGAATTTGACACTCACATACTGACGGCAAGAGAGACAGTGAGAAACAATGTGTAAGCAACCTAACTTGCAAATGGATAGTAAAACAGAGACTGGGGGAGACGATGAAAAGAAGAGTTATGGTCGCCCACGTCCTCAAAGGATATGTCATTTAGAAGAAGAACTTGTAAGACAAGTTGCAGAGACAAAAGTCAGATAACTGTTGTCACCTGCATTTCATGAATTATGCGTGAGTGGATCGTCGCCTTTGTTGTTTATAATTTTCACTTTAAGATTCCATCGATCCAAATTAACAGAGATAATTTTCTGTCTTTAAAAATGAATGTCAAGTGTTAATTATGCTCTTTAATTTACATTTTAATATTCGTCTTTGAAAAAATACGAAACAAGCGAGGCGATCAAAAGCAAATTTTGCCTGATCAGAAGCCCTGATTAAAACGATGTCTTTATGAACAAAGCAAGATAAAAACAGTAAATCAGACGAATAATTCTTAATCACAGCATAAAAGCGCCATTGTGAGTCGACATTTTACAATAAGAAAAGTGAGAAAAAAGATAAGAAAAACTGAGTCGAAAACAGACCAAACACACAAATGCCTGCGCACATACGCACGCATACATACACACGCATGCGTACATGCACACATATTTATATATTTCTTATGACTATAATCGTTATATTTAGCGGGAGACATTAATTTCAATGTATAAAAACATGGATTTTTATTCAAACATGTGTACCTACTAAATATCATATTATAATATTTATCGTAATAAGAAATAAGTTCGGATTAAAAATTCCAATAATTGCTCATATATATATATATATATATATATATATATAATTCCAAATTCCAATAATTGCTCATATATATATATATATATATATATATATATATATATATATATATATATATATATATATATATATATCCCGCGCTGCAAGTGAATCCAGGTAGCTGAGATGGGAGCGATAGTATAGTAGGAGGTGGATCACCTACTTGACTATACCGTAGATAACGTCTCAAAAATAAACTAGTATAATAAATAAGTTATTTTTTATTCTCAATTTTCATGCCTAATTCAAAAATAACAAAAAGAATTTTTTATAAAATCTACCGTGTTGGAGTTATCGACAATAAAAGTTCGCACTGATTCGTGTCGTTGTTGGCTACGGCACGGCAATTATTAATGGCGTTGTTTACTACATCAGTGCGTGCGCAATAATCGAGAAAAGTAAATGTCTCTCCCGCAGCAAATATATTCAAACCACTCCAGTAATGGCTGCCGCGATGAGAACAAGTCCGCACTTTTATTGTCGATAACTCTAAAAAGGTAGATTTTATGAAAATTTCTTTGCTATTTTTTAATTAAGCATATAAATTTACACTTTATCTAGGAATTTTTTATTAGATACTTAGCGCGGGCCTTAAAAAGCAAATTACCGAAATTTCAACTTATTTCAGTGTTTTAAGGCAGATTTTTTATACAATAAAATTTAAGCGTCCTCAAAAGTACTTCCTCTTGCAATGCATTATGGTCTAGTAGTCCGGCGTAGTAAAAGGAAAAGAAAAACACGGAAAGCGTGTAGTATAAGAAATTAAATTTGGACAGTGAAATTGAACATGATCAATCAGAGAAAAGTACTCCTATTTATACCCTATCCGTTGTATCTGATGGCAGTGATTGAATTCCTGTTAATTAGTCCAATATTACAGGAACTCTTTGATCGTTTGCGAAATAGAAATATAAAGTAATCATGTGTAATTATTACCAATACAAGTGGATTAGGTGTGAAATGGTCGAGGTGTTAAAATTTCGCAAAATTTGGGTTGTTTGATCATCAAAATCAAGGTAAAATTTGTGGGAAAAGGGTATGATTATTAAAACAAATTAGAACCCATCTGATGATTGCTGTTTGTTCTATCATGAAGAATATGGTCCAGAAATTGGTAAAATGGGGTGGAATTTCTAAAAAAAAGTGAGCGAGGGTACCAGAGCAAAATCTTGGGGTTTACCACTCACCTGCGGTACACCGGTAAACTGGTTAGCCTAATAGCAGTGGATTACTGTATAATACAATAAAAAAGGTAAAACACTACCTTAGTAGTAAGACACTACCTTGGTTTCATCTGCAAGGTTTCGTCAGGTGGCTAAGTAACTTAGTAAACTTAAAGAGCTTTATAACCATAAATACATTAGCAAGGAACCCCCCCCCACCTGGAATTTGAAATAACTTGCACAAATCTGTACAACATGGACTTTCAACTAACTCTAGCAACAAAATTATGTTTGATAAATATAAAACTAAATATGTAGATACACTATATAAAAATAAACACAGAGTTAAACTAGAAAACATTTCAAACATTAGTAAGAATGCCAGCAATAAGCATGAGAATAGAAAACGAAACATAATTTGGTTTAACTCACCATTTAACAGGAATGTCAAAACCAACATCGGTAACAGCTTTCTAAATTTAATCCATAAACATTTCAACCATATCCCATTGCTCAACAAAATCTTCAATAACAACAACAACATTAAGATTAGCTACAGTCGCACCAAAAACGTCGAGCAACATACAGCACAGCATATTAATGTAACATTAAACAAATAATTAAATAAACTCAATAACAATATTAACACAGAAAAAAGTGTAATTGTCGAAAAACATTAACTGTGTACTAAATCATAAATGTATGCATAGAGAACGTCATTTAAAAGCTGGCATTAAACATAATGGCGAGACAAAATTTTACTTTAGTTCCACAGCCAACCACTGGAAAACCCGATATTATCACCATAGAGTGACACTTACCAATAAGCAATATGCAAATGCCACGGCACTATCAAACTGTTACTAGGATATTAAAACAAATGTCTATACACCAGTAATAAATTGAAATTTTGTCGCCAAAGCTCCACACTTTTCCGGACGCGGCGACCGATACTGTGTTTGCTGGAAAAAAGAAAGTTTCATCCACCAAAGTATTAATGATTGAAATCTACTCACCAAACTGAATGAATTTATGTTAGTTTGTAATCACAGGGAAAAAATACCCCCCCCTTTAAATATTTAAGCCTCTGTTAATGCCCATTGAACGAGACACCGTCCCTCTTTTCTTATTTAAATATGAAACTTGCATCTTTTTTTCTTTTCCAATATCCCTACTCTGAATTTACACCACAATAATATATTAAGTTTGTATTAACTTTGAACTTGGAAGTTGCGTTTAATTTAGAGTTCCTCCCAAGAGACCAAGTATTTAAAAAAAACAACAAAAAAACAACCGTAATAAGTATTTCATTCACCAGTTCGTGTCGACTTGGGAAAACCAAGAAACTTTAAGTTGCACTACAAACGTAGGTATATAGATATTTATTAATCTATATTTCTTAACTCTGTCTAAATACATTGAGCACTATTTTGTTTGCACCTTATATTAAATTAAGTAAATATTTATCCGCTTGTCTGAGTATGCATGCTAACGCACACATATACAGATGCTAATATCTACTTATTTGGGTTACATCCACACACACACACACACACACACACATATATATATATATATATATATATATATATATATATATATATATATATATAGGTACCATATACGCCATCTGGATCTGTCTGCATGCCGTATGTGGAGTTAACCTTCAAGATAGGACATGTAACGTAGACCTGTTTAACAGGTGTAATATTGGAGGAATCGAGACTTTTCTCATACAGTCCCAGTTTCAGTGGACTGGTCGTGTCTTGAGAATGTCTGATGACAAGATCCTAATGTATAGCCAGTTAGATCAGGAATGTAGGACGCCCATGGCTAAGATACAAAGACAAGCTGAAAAGCAACTTGTCAGCAGTCAATATACCACATAACACACTTGTAGAGTAGAATGAAGATCAATGTGTTTTAGTGGACTCAGGAATTTTCAATCAGCTTGTCTGAATCATCTTCAAGAAGCGAGAGGAAGATCTAAAAGGTCAGCCAATCTAAACAGTGATCTCATCCCACAATCCTTACTCTTGCTTCATATGTGGCCTCCTTTGTAAATCACTAGCGGGTCTTAAGTGCCACTGAAGATTATCGCACAAAATTTCATAACTGAACCAATTAAATTGTCAGAGCTTCATACGTAGAGACCGATGGGAGAGTCCATTTTACATATATATATATATATATATATATATATATATATATATATATATATATATATATTATCTCAAAACGTTATTTTAGTGGATAACCATATTTAAGTAAACGCTCCGTTTATTTATTAAACATTATATTTATTTTTGTTTACCTGTCTCGATATTCGAGGAGTCTTACGAAATAATGGGCGCTCTCCGGCAAGATTCAAACCTGCGTTCACTTTTGCAGGAAAAAACCGTCGTTAGATACGATGTGCTCCAGACAGACTCAGCCAGTTAGAGAGTCGTCGTTCAAGCAAAACCGAATAGTCCCTTAATGACGCAAGTCTTTTCCACATTCTCGAAAGTTATTATCTGGCCAGTTTCGTATCTGAACCTAAACAAATCAATTTCTAATGAAGTAATGGAGTTTTTAATTTTTTTAAGGTGAAACAGTATACTTTAATCAATAAACTGAACATTTTCCCAAATAACGATATCTGCTAAAATAACGGTTAAAATGATACAATCTGTCGGATTAAAAAATAAAAATCCTTTATTACTTTAAAAATATATAATTTTAAAAGTTCCGAAACATCAATATCAGTAATAACGTTAACATAATAAAGTGCATGGATATGAGTTTGCGACCCTGGGTTTCACGCTTTTGCGATCATTAGACAAACTCTGTTTGTTAATGGTCGCAAAAACGGGAAATCAGGGTCTCAAACTCATATCAATACAACGTATTATATATATATATATATATATATATATATATATATATATATTTATATGCGTGTGTGTGTGTGTGTGTGTGTGTGAAGTAATATAGTTTTAAGGTGTGCTATATTTATGGGGTAAAGTGCTCAGTATCAGAGATAGATCATATGTAAATATAAATATAAAAGTTAACATTGAAGTCAACACTCAGCCTGACGATTGGGGCCTGATTGAGATGGCGGCCTGACGATTGCGTCCAGCATGAAACAGCCTGTTGCCTCTGAGTGTTGTCTTCAATGTTCACTTATATATATATATATATATATATATATATATATATATATATATATATATATATATATATATGAAAAATAAAATAAAGAACAAGTATGAAACGTATCTCAATCTAACATGTATCACTTTTATTAAAGCTTCGTCAGAGATTGAGATAGAAATGAAAAAAAAAGAGAAACAGAATACTGGTACGTTAAGATTTTTAGTTAGTTCTCGTTGGTCAGATAATTGTCACGTGTATAAACGCCATTGTTAATATATATAAATATGCGTGAGGAAAATTTTCAACATTAAAACATGTGATAGTGTAAAAGTGTGTAAGTAAAGAAACGCTTGTGTGTCGCCGTGTATGTTGGACGGTAACATAAATTCCTCCATTTGTTGATGGGGGAAATGAGTAAAAAATTATAATTTTCTATCAAATAGAAAATTTACACCGCATTTTCTGACAAGTCGTTCTAACGTCGTTGTCGATTTCTAATTTAATTGTTAAAATCAAGTAGTTTTTTAAAATTTCTTTCAAATTCATTGCATTAATCTTCAAAGTATTTTAAAAATGAACTTAACAAAATTGAAAAAAAAGATAGAGATTTAACGCAGTTTTATTCAGGTATCCAATCTTAATTGAAATATTCTTTGTCTCTAACCAAAATTGCCATAGACGCACAAAAGACTTAGAAAATGATCGCCACCCACTGCATAGTGATATGTCACAAAATACCGATTTGACAAATTCAAATTTGCTACAAGGCCAATTTCCACGCTTTCCAACACAAAACATTCCCAATGCTAATAGTTTATCGCATACTTCTGGTTGAATTCTCGTTGTTTACAATATTTGAGGAAAAATATACTTAATTAACGCAACCTTCTGCCTCGCCATGATTTGAATTCTATCTGAAATTCACACACACACACAAACACACACATATATATATATTCATTAAATTTGCTCCGAGTTTGGGGAAATTACGTCAATTATTCAGGACAATTGATTGAACCTTTTACAAACATGTCCGCAGAAAAAAATAGAAATTTAAATAAATAAGACTTGGTTATAATGTTCTAAAAATAGGAATTCTACAATCAACTCTCCTGAAGACAGGATGTCATTCCGCGAAACTTAGAGAGAAGATAAATGATCTTTGAATTGTATTTATCATTATTAATGTTCATTCACTTGATATCGATGACTAGAATTACAAAGACTTCTGCAATTAGCCTGCTTAAACGGTTTTTGTGTGTGTGTGTGTGTGTGTGTGTGTGTGTGTGTGTGTGTGTGTGTGTGTGTGTGTGTGTGTGTGTGTGTCGAATTACAAACTTTAAATTTGTTAGATAGGTTGATGGATAGCTAGCTAGGCAGAAAGAAAATAAACATATGCCCGTTCAAGGAAGACATTTCGGTCACTAACACAGAAAAAAGAGAATATCTAATATCGAGAATATTTAACATAGAAAAACATAAGTTAATTCCTTTTGATGTAGAAATATTCACTCTTTGCCTGATGAAGGTCGCGAGACCGGAAACCCGTGTAGCAGAATTATAGAAAATAAAGCATAATATATTTTTTTTAAAAATCCACATTACAACCAAAACGTTTGCAGTTTTTCTCTCTCTCTCTCTCTCTCTCTCTCTCTCTCTCTCTCTCTAAATATATATATATATATATATATATATATATATATATATATATATACCTGGTAGCCTCACAATTGCGTCTAGCATGAAACAGACTGTCGCCTTTAAGTGTCGACTTCAATGTTCACTTTTATATTTACATACGCTCTATTTCTGATATTGAGCACTTTATCCCATAAATATAACACACCTTAAGACTATATTTCTTCATATATATATATATATATATATATGAACCGAGATAGATAGATGGAACAAAGATTGTGTTTCGCCAGGTCAACCAGGATAATAATGAAAGATAACGTTTTTAAGGCAGGCAGTCTTTGTAATTAGAGTTCTCAATATCAAGATAAAGAATATTTATTCTAATTAAAAATTAAATTTGTTTACTTATGACAGTCTTTACTGAATTCCTACCAAACTTCAGGAAACTTGTTAGTAAATTCTTAATAGAATTTACTTAACTTACCATCAAGTTTCGTGAAGAATGGTAGTTAAACTGAAATTCATTATAACTAAGAAAAAGAAAGCCCATGAGCAATCACACTGAAAACTGGTTCTCGTTCGATTTCTAGTTTGAAGCAGTGTCGAGCGCAGACAGTACTTAGGTGGGCGACCGCCTAGGATTAACGGGGGTCCTGTAAGCGACCTCCTAAAATCTGAAATATATATATGGCTTTAAATAACGAACAAGGGATTTTGATAATCCTTAAAAATAGCTGAAGAGAAATTAACAAATCGTAAATCTTATTGTGATTTGATATCGAACTAAAACTTAACCATATGTTTGAAATGCAAATTAGGTGTTAACGAGCACCACCAATGTTTAATATAACAATTTGTAACTCATTAGATTTTGCAAAATCATTGAGTTTACAGAAGAATTTCTTCTAATTTCTTTAATACATCTCTTTTTGATAAATAAGGTTGAACGGAAAATTTCCAATATTAGAAAACACTTAATACAACGATTATTAGTTAGAATTATCTTTACTATTTTTTTACGGACAACAGTTTGTCAGATAATTCAAAAC
>CAHIKZ030001366.1:112500-145000 GCA_903632075.3 Acanthosepion pharaonis | reverse complement strand
ATAAAGGAAGGAGGAGTTTTAAAAAATTCTAAAGAAACGTTAAATTAAAATGTTTTTTACGCCATTAAAAATTAATGGCGTAAAAAACAAACAACGAATTTATTCATGACAATTCTTAACAGCCATCTTGTTCACAGTAGAGAGTAAGAAAGAAAAATAAGAAAGAAAAAGAAAGAATGTTGAAACAAAAATCTAAAGAAATATGATTTTGTGAACGTATTAATATTTGCATTATTTATCCTCATCTTTATTATTCTTGATGTTAATTATGGATTGATGAGGATATTTAAATTATTTATCTTAATCTTTGTTATTGTCATCATAACGTTTCAACCGTTGGGCTCTCTGGCCTTTCTCAGATACATTCACGGAATTTCGAACTGAACCATTTATTTAATCTACGTGGGTAGATTGTTCTCGTTCCACTGGTCATGTCCAGAGATATATCTTCTAGTTCTTATTTATTACTATTCAGGACATTAGTCTGGGTGTGAATAATGCAAACTCTTCGTCCTGAAATTTCAGAAGGAAACGGATGTATTAAACAAAAACTAAACTTTAAATAACAATAATTGGCTGAGGGAAATATGAAAGGAGAAAATACTTGATATAAGCAAAGAAATGAGAAAGAATGAGAGAGTGGCAAAAAAAAGAGGTAAAAGGAAAGAGATAGGGAAAAAGAAAGACAGGGAAAGAAGAGAGAGTGACCAAAAGTGTGAAGAAGAGAGAACGAAAGAAAGAGAAAATATAGAATTATATATATACGAAAAAGACAAAGAAAGGAAAAGAAAGAAAGAAAGAAAGGAAGAAGAATGGAAAGAGAGAGAGAAAGACATAGGAAAAAGAGACGGTAAGAGTGAGAGACAAAGAAAGTAAGAAAAAGAAAGAAAGAAAGAAAGAAAGAAAGAAAGAAAAATGGAGCGAGAGGCAGAGTAGGAGAAAGGGTAAAATGGTGGGAAATAAAAATAGAAAGCGAGAGAAACAAATAAAGAGAATATGGAGGAGTAAAGGAGAGAGAAAGAGAAAAGGAAATCGAGAGTGAAAAGGAAATAGAGAAAAAGAACGAGAGAGTGAGCAAAAGATAAAAAAAAAGATAATCAATATAGAGAGCTAAATAACGAAAGAAAAAAAAAGAAAGGTGAGAGAGATAGAACGAAAGAAATAGAAAGATATGTAGAGAAAACCAAAACAAAAAGAGAAAAAACGAAGGGGAAGAAAGAGAGTGGGAGAGGGGAAAAAAGAGAGGGAGGGTAAACGGGAGACAAAGAAAGAAAGAAAGAAAGAAAGAAAGAAAGAAAGAAAGAAAGAAAAAGGATGTGAGAAGCAAAGAAAGAGAAAGGGAGAAAAAGAAACAAGGATGGAAATAAAAATAAAAAGGGTGGATATAAACTAAATAACGAGATATTAGCGATTGTGTATATATATATATATATATATATATATATATATATATATATATATATATATATATATATATATATATATAAATAAAAATATAAAAGATATATATATATAATGTAAATATAAAAGATATATATATATATATATATATATATATATATATATATATATATATATTTCACCCCAAGCTAGGCGTGAGTGCCACTAACACGCAAGGCGTTACAGAGAGTGAAAGTAAGATTAAGCAACGGGGGTTAAGGAAGAGACGAAAAAATTAAATGCGAATCGAAATATACAACCTGGATTTTACTAAAAACAAAATAATTTCAATGCCTGAAGATGACTGAATGTACAGTCGAAAGTACTTGCGTATTAACGAAAGACCTTATACAGCTTATAATTATCAAAAACAAGGATCATAACATTCATCGAGTGATTTGTAGGTTAATGCAACTTTAAAATTTTGTTTGCGAAAGGATTTCGCCATTTTATATTCTTAACTTTACTAATCTACTTTTTGTATGAATGATTCACTGTAATATATATATATATATATATATATATATATATATATATATATATATATATAAAGAGAAGAGAGTGAGAGAAAGAAAACAGAAAACGTATACTGTGCTATGTAAGAAAATAGGCAGGGAAAGACTGTCGACTGAACGGAAAAGAGAATAAAGTACATAAATTTCGAACAACAAAGATATAGGTTTTTAAAAGTTGGTAAATAAACAGAAATTGCAAGTAGGATGTGTTGATAACAGAAGAATAAAAAATATTCTAGAAAAATATATGTTGAAAAATTCCTCTGTACCAATGACCGTGGAAAATTTCTTAAAGTTCTCGTCATATCAAAATCTCACGTTACTTGATGATTGTCATGGAAACCATGTATATGAAAGCTAAGAAAAATTCTCATATAATAAGCATCTATTGCGAATGAACAAAATACGATCATTGAAGTTAAAAGATTAAAATTCTCTCAGATATAAATATCTATATATATTAGGAGTCTTAAATGGACGAGCATACACACAAAGACAAATGTTGTTTGACAATTATAAGGAGTGAAAAGATTCCATAGATTTAAAATATTGTTTTGGCTTCTCAACAAAATTACTGTTAACTGATCAATATCGAGATATTTTCTCCACTTAGGAGAAGATATAAGAAATAAAGTGGGTAATAAGACGACGTGCAACGGAAGCTCAAATTGTAAAAATAGAAAATTGGAAAGAGAGAAAAGGGGAAATATTAATAACTTAATAATTAAAAACGGAAGAAATAAATTGAAAGGAAGGAAGATAGAAAGAAAACAGTTAGAGAAAAGAAGAATATGATTTTGAAACAACAATGAGACAAGACGAATGATAAATGGAAAAAAAAACTCATGAAGAATAAGATGGAAATGCTAAATGAAAAACCGGATTTAAAAGGATCAAAAGAAACGAAAAAAGAAATTGAAAACAAAAGAAAAAACGGAAGGGAAGAAAAAACCGAGTAAGGAAGGCAATAGCTGTTTATTTAGAATTGGTCAATTCGCCAGAAGTGTCTGGCATTTCAGCGCCTATCGATTAGTTACTGAATCAGTTCCACGAAGAGAGTAAATTTGACTTCTAACAAGAAGGAATGGAAAAATCAATGAACGTTGAAGAAGGAAAATTAAATATTAGACAAAACATGAAGGTTTGAAGATTTCGGGTAGAAATCGTTAAAAATGAAGGTTAAAACAAAAGAAACGGGAACTGAAAAGAAAAAAAAAGAGAGAGAGTGAATAAAAATAAAGGTAACTCAAAGTGAAATGGCAGAGGAATTGAAACTATAAGAGCTTATTTGATATCAGTCAATGCTTGCAAAGAAATTGGTTAATACTGGAACAAATGTAAAAGGGTAAATTAATAAGGATTTGTAAGAATTGCGCAAACAAAGAGAACATTTGACAAATGAGAGTGAAATTGATGGAAAGAGAAAATGATATACTGAAGTGGAAATATTCAGAGAAAATTACAAATAAACTGAGAAAGATTTTGTTTGATAGGAAACAGGTGAACAACAAATATTTTCACGATGTATAAAGTCATCATTGTTGATACTGTTATCTCTTTTATTTACCAAGCATTACAGATATATCTCTCCCTGGATTCAAATCTTAAACTCCCTATTTCCAAACTGTTTTATTAATTCAAGAAGGTTTAGAAACAATAGGTTGTATCTTACGCAAAATAATTTGGTTCAGAATTCTAGCAAAATAGACGAAATATAGTGAACAGTTATCTTTAATTTTCAAATATCTTGGTTAAGAAATGTATTTATTTTCTTTGTAAAATCTGCGGAATTTGATCCCATACATAAGAAAAATAAATTGATTGAACTTACAGTAAACAAAAAATTAGAGAAAATCATATTTTCTGTTTCTTAAAATCTGTTTTCCATATTATTTAACAAATCAAACATAATTATAATGTCGTTTTAAAGCACACACACATATAGACATAAGCATACATACATAGACAGAGAAATACAAACATATATCGACATATAACATCCCCCCCATATATATATAAATAAATAAATTCCCAAGAGGATAGAATACAGGTAGAATTCAATGTCCAGGAAAGAAGATCCAATTTATCATACCTACAAATTCCAATGTAATAAATTATAACCATGGAATATTTGTGTTTATATATATATATATATATATATATATATATATATATATATATATATATATATATATATATATATATATATTTTTCATTAAATATGTCAGACAAAAAAAGATTATATTAATTTCCATGTTTGGCATATTTAATGAAAGATTTTTAAAGAAAGGTTGCTGCCCAAATATATATATATATATATAATTTATTATTACTATAAAATTTATTTTTTAGTGGGTACACGTGTTTGAGTTTCTATCCCTTTTTTTAAATTATTAACCATTGAAATTAATAACAACCGACATAAATTGAGAAGTCCTACTAAAGAAAAATTCCTGCCTACGACAGGAATCGAACCTGTATCCCATCTCTTTTTTTTTTATCTCAGTGAGACCAGTTCTTAAGCCGAAGTGTGATGGATTCTACCGTCGCCCAGTTCGGTTCCTAGAACTTAACAGTCAATCTTACTATCCTACACATATGATTTGATTATCGTGGCGAAGGTTTATACAGAACCATCTACACTTTTCGGAACTAAATAGAATGAAATGATGCACATTTTGTGCCACAATATCCCCAAACAGGCACATACACACACACACACAATATATATATATATATATATATATATATATATATATATATATATATATATATATATATATATATATATATATATATATATATATGTATGTGTGTGTCACTGTGTGTGTGTGCGTGTGAAAGGCAAATATACTATTAAATAAAATATACAAAAAAGTTCTATTAAGTCATTCATTTAGTTTCTCTGGTATCGAATAAATCATATTAATCTCATGTGGAAACTTATCAAGCACCCTGTCAAAATTATATGTTAATTCGGTAGTCTTTTCGACTATTATTGGTAGTTAAAAAGGAAGCAAGATTGAAAGTCAACAAAGAACCAGAATGATGTTTGTATTGTCAGTTTCAAATTTAAAAAGCCACTGGCTTATATGCCTTACTGTTTTAAGTCGTTTTAAGACATGGAAACCTAGAATTGAAAAAGATCTTCTTGGTCTCTTTTATCATAAAGTTCCTAGAGGATTTGTAATCGTTTTATACAGTTAATGTGTATGAAACCTATTGTATTTTCGGCCAAAATCTTATAAAAATTAGATTATGTTTTCATTTACACATTTTCATAAAAACTTATATTGATTCCATATTATGCATGCAGAATTTCCTCATATATATAAATAATACATACATATATATATATATATATATATATATATATATATATATATATATATATATATATATATATATTCAAAGTATATTGTTAAATATAACAGACAACGAATGTCTATTATGTTTTTATCATGATCCGTTCTGAACTTCGTATAGTTATATTTATATATATGTTTGAATAATGATCTGCTGCCAATATATATATATATATATATATATATATATATATATATATATATATATATATATATATATATATATTGTGTATTGTAAATCCCACTTTTATACAAGTTTTGAAGACGATTAACAAAATACTGCGATTAAGCTTTTTTATTTAATTTTTCTTGAATTTGTATAAGTGTTTTTTTTCTGAACATAGCGTATGCAAATCTGCACAAATGTCTTATATATACGAGAGAAGCTTTCGACTATTCTATTAGCCATTGTCAATTAACACACACACACACACAAATATATATATATATATATATATATATATATATATATATATATATATATATATATATATATAAAAATGTGTCATTATTTTCCAAACGCGGTCAGAACGTTGTGGCCGTGTTCATCGTTGATATTACTGAGTATTTGTTTTTTTCGTTTTTCTCTTATTATTAATGCTTCAATTAGTTTAAGCCTTGTTTACGTATGGATGAGGTCGTATTTTCTACACATCTGTTGCTTAAGGTGTTTAGTAGGTTTCCTATGTGTGGTTAAATGGGGCCTAATTGAGCTATGGTCTGCAACATGTAGCGTGACTCTTGTTAAAAATCATGTAGTAGTATGTCCAATATAATTATTCAGGAATTTGGTTTGATCAGGAATATAGTTCCTTAAGGAGTATTTAAATTCATATATAATTGTAATTTGGATGATCAGAGAAGAATATATATATATATATATATATATATATATATATATATATATATATTGGGCATTGAAGGGTTTAGAAAGTATTTTCAGTATATTTCCCCTCTCCGTGTAAATACTGAGGGCTGCAAATTCTGAGTGCTCTTAAGTAGAAGCAGATGATTATTCCGAATTTTATCTTGTTCTTATTATAGGAATAGAAATTTATGAGATCATTTTTATTAGTTGAATTTCGGTTGGCACTAAGTTTTAAACTACGGTCAACGCGTTGTAATAGGATATCAAGGTGGATTCATGGATAGAGACTTTTCTCTCCATATGCGGACAGCCACTCCTGATTTTTCCACTTCCCCTCGTGTCACAGCTTTCTGGTGTTCTTAAAGCCTTACCTTAAGAGGGCGGCTTGTCTCCCCTTTATATTTCTTTCCGCAGCTAAACAGGATGGCGTACACACAGTCTTTAGTCATCTTCTCCTCTATGGGGGGGGTCTTACTCGGGAGAGCTATCTGCGAAGTGTCGTCAAGCTTTTGAAGGTTGTCCTGATGTTATATAGACCGCAGATCCTTTGTATTTTCTCTGATAACCCCTTTACATAAGACAGGTAGACTGTTTTCTGAGTGTTGTTGTCCTCCTCTTGTACCCGCCTATCCCAGTTTATTGGGACCGCTGCCATGTACCCAGGGTAGTGGTTACGTTGTAGTGACCAATTCTTTATCTAATGTCTGAGGGTTGCCACTTATGACTTTTGCTCCATGTTGTAATCAGCGGAGTCTCCCTTTCTTTACGCTGTATGGATGGTGGGAGTTGAAATTGAGGTACTGTAGCGGAAAGAAACGGATCGTCCGCTGCTTCCAACACCAAGCAAAAGTTATACATAATACCTCATCTCAGAAATACAGACGTATTTTTGGAAGTTTGACACAGTGTCACTTTACAGAACACCCGTCATTCATTCAATTTTTAAACAGCTGGGGATTACGTGCTTGAAGATCGCAGAATCAAATTTTTTGTTTCAATTACTTGCACCCTCTGTGGAACAGGCGGTCTTTTGGTTATGGTGAAGAGATAAATTTGGAGCACGTGTAATTCAAAACCTATGAAGTTCACGGGAAATGTGTGTATGGATGTGTTACATTTCTATGGCAATTATTTCCTATGCTCTCTTAAGGGTTTCATCTATCACTACGTAGACATTAAGAAGTAAATCCTGATACGTTCATATTTGCCATTTTCCAAAAAAAGGAGAATGCGTGTCCATGTATATAGAATATAGTTGTTCAATCCAGATGAAACCTAAGATTTGAAACGCTGATTTTCCAGGCACGCTCCATATCATAATTACCTTCACTTTAGATTAGCTTAGTTTCGCTCAAGATAGAGAGAGGGGGGAGGGAATGATAGGGAGAGAGAAAAGGAAATAGAAAGAGAGAGATTTTAAAAAATACCTTGATATAAATAAACTTGGGTGGATTCATATATGTGTAAAAATATGGATTTCTATGCATGTGAATGTATTTGTATTTCTGTTTCATTGCCTATTCTCCTTCGAACCTAAATAAGTACGAATAAATAAATTTAATTCATAATCTTATATTTTTCTTTGAAATAACATCTGTTTGTATGATAGAAAATTAAACGCTTTTTAACATGAATAGAAGAGGCAAATGGATCCATCCATAATTTGTTAACGCTATCGTTACAATTATCAAATTATACTACTTGCATTTTTAAATTGAAAACAGGAGTAGGAGTTTGATCATAGCCATAATCATTTGAGCATCACAGCTCAAATTGTAAAATGCACAATTGTCTAATATTATGGAATATCTTTTGCATGTCATACACATCTATGTCCTATGTAATTCTTTGATAAACGGCAATTACTATCAATCCCACCTTCACCAAAAACCTGTTGATGTATGATTTCATGAATCAGTGTATATTTTCTGGAAATTAATATAAACTTTGAAAAAGAAATGCTTGCTTTTCAGTTTATCATTTTAGGAGACATATTAGTCTTGGCAATATTTTAGAAGTACCTTCAAACATGTTAAAATTAATGTTGTTATTAAAATTATGATTCTGAACACGAAAGATGGCGGATTATTTAACGGATGTCATTTGAAAATTCAAGGTACCCTACAATAAACCAGAAAATTTGGTAAATTTTATTTAATTGTTGGAATTTTTATTACAGTTATTTGAAATAAAAGCAAAGGATAGAAATCTAATAGCTTAAAACAGAATAAAAACGCAAATGCTAGATGTGGATTTCAAATTAAAGAACTCTGGCAAAATTTCTTGACATTATTTCAATCCCCATCTTGGATGTTTTTTCTTAAAGAGAACAATCAGTTCGTGTTGAAAATTTGATAACTGCGACATCTTGGAACAACAAAGGGTTAAAAAAATTCATATGTTAGTAATTTTTTTTAGTTCATTCATATAGTAAAATATGTAGTTAATTTTTTTCATCATAGAATAATTCTATAATTTCATTTTTTTTTTTTGGGGCACCATTATAAGGAAATATCCCTAAGATTACACGCTAGGTATGTATTGTAAAAGTAACTTTACAGTTAAAATAATCTCTCGCTATGTTGGATTCGCAGACATCGGCCAATCGCCAGCCTGAGCGTAGGAGGTGTACCCCAAAGATCAACGCTTTTACCAGTGTACGGAGGGGCTTCTGAGAGGAGGTACAGGTTAACCTCAACCTCAACGGGGCAAAGGTGACCGGAAAATCATTGCACTATTTTACCTTGAATGACACCATGAACCACAATTAAATAGAGATGGGAGGGGGTGGTAACCATAGCGGCGCAAAATGCGCTAAATGAATAGAAGGAGCTGAATTTTGGATTCAAAACTGAAAGATTTTAGGAACTATGTCGTTTTTCATTGAGTCAGTTCGGATATTTCACTGATTGCGTTGGAAAAATAACATTTTCCAATTTTAGGAATTGTCTAAGAAATATATCTTATTCCAGCTGATGAGCAGGCAGCTAAAACAAGAGTAACCTTTATATGGAGAATAATTTAAAGAATAAAATGCAAATTCCACCCAGTCAGTCAATTAAGTGTCATACGTGATACACGCGTGGGGGATCATGTTTCTTTCGATTAACTGATTAGGCAGTAGGCTTCCATTTCTTTCTGCGGTAGACTGGTTGACAACCAAGGCTATAGGACACAACTGTCTTGCTATTCAACCCGTAGCTGGGGGAGAAGAGATTGAGAGATCATACATTTCCCAAGTGTACAGTGTGCGATGGATAAACTGTCGTCTCAATTACGCAAAAATGAAAATGACATTGGCATCTCATTTTAACAAATATATTTACCAAAATTACGCAAAAATATCTTAAAGTAATAAAGAGTAAATAATAAGTTTCCTCATTGGCTTCATCCACAGCTTCCAGACGATTTCGGAATATCCTGTAAGTTTTCTGACAGTTTCCTTGTTTAAGAATGCTGCCATAATTTTTGCCTTCTGTTCATCATTGGTACCACATGGAGTTTTGTTGGTTTTTTTTTGTTCAACTGTGTCCAGCACCTAATAATCAAGGGCGTAGCAGTCTGAGGAGTTAAGTGGTCACATGTATGGGGTGATGTCACAGAAACTGTCTGACAGCCATGACTGGGATCTCCTGCTTGTGTTGCATGGTGCAGATACCTATTGCCAGACAGAGAGACTTCCAACAGCCACCATCTTGACCCAGGGCAGCACTATCTCCTCATTTAATGTAGGCCTCCGTGTTAAGTCTGAGTACATGTGGGAAGTTGAATAGAGGCATAACGCCTTAATCTCTAGTGATCACTCCAAACTCCTTCGTAATCGCCATTAGATTCACCCAAATCTTTCCGAATCCTCGGCGTTGTCTCCAGATTAACGCCCTAAACACTCTGAAATGTTCGTATCGAAGCTTCCGGCAAGAATACTAAGCAGTAAAACATGCCGTTTCCAATTTGCTGGCGCAGTGGACTGCATCCTGCTGCTCTTTTTCTCACAGACGGTGCCCAACTGACCCTACGATTCTGTGCAGTCGACAAAATCAAAAACAAACAACGCACATGCGCGAAATTAAGAATGTCGACAACTTACCCATCGCACTGTGTATTTTGTTCGTAAATCAATGTAATGAACCCAAATGGAATTTGAACTCGGCTCTCTGATTTCTTATGCCAATTCGTTATCCATCACACCATTTTTCTTTATCGATGCGATGTAGAAAGAGTACTGAAAAAGTTATTGGCCCAAATCACTTCCAAAAAGTTTGAGCATTTTGAAGATAGCTTGGACTGAGAACTTCTTAATATATGGAGCGTAAATTTTAGCTTAAATCTCAGAGATGAAATATTATTTTTGATTTTTTTTTTCTGAATTCTTACAAGGCAGAATATCCTGCCAATTTCATTCATCTTGATAACGCCAATCCTTTTGATGGACTTTTATCAAAAGACGAGATATCATTTGACTTTCAGTAATACAGCATGATGATTGTCATATTAATAGCTTTAGATAAAACTACTTTCATCTCCTTTCTTTCATTTAACACATTTTGTTACTATAAATATATATATATATATATATATATATATATATATATATATATATATATATATATATAATGGCAATGATTTCGTGCTAAATGTCATCCAATACTAAATGGAACTGATACATTTCTCTCGATTTTAGTGAATGACCAAGAAAGCAAATCTGTAATATCGAATCGACACTCTAAAATTAATTTATTTCCACAGCAATCAAAACATACAGGAAGCGTACTAACACCACTGGATAGAGCAAGTTTTCATCTCCTAGACACTATTTTTTCTAAATGATCAACTGATGCGATTTTCTTCTTATTGGTTGGTTATATACCAACGAAGAGGGACGGAAAACACCGGAATCAATCACTGGATCATGACGAGCAGGGCACGAACATCTACACGGGAACACTCTGCGTATGGAACGAACGCAATTGAAACACCGGACGCACAAACGAGGACGAACGAATTTGAAACAAGACAGCGTAATACGAACAGAAATCCTTGGTAGCGTTCGGCAATCTCACTGTACGGTCGACACGATGCGCTGTCAGACAATGTGTCTACTTTTATGGAGCCTAAAACTTTAACCGTTGGATAACAAAAGAATCATTTGCATAGCAAACACCGCTCAATTCACCGCTCAATTCACCGCTCAATTCACCGTACCGATTATCTCATTGGGAAGTTGATTGACACTTTCTTTTTTCATAAGCGGACATTACGGAGTTCACACTGCCTCTGTTCTGGCATAGCCTCCATGTTCTGTCTCTTTCTGCAGAGGCAGCACATTAAACGTCGTCTCTTTCATCGACGGGACATGCACCGTTATCAGTAGCCATTGGTTGCATTTCCTTTCAGCTACATTATCAGCTATGGCTATAATTTTCGAGGCGACATATTTCATGGACCAGTATAGGTGTAGAGCTATCCGGAATGTGAATTGTCACACCTACCACTGTCGCCATTACCGAAACGAACTGCAAACTCACTATGATCACATCCATTGTTTGATCGCCATAAACGTTTTTTAAGTACCGATGAATGTCAATTGGTGCATATTTTTTTACTCATGGAGAAATTCATTGACACACCTGTACTTCATCTTTGCTTATCATTTATGGGTTACTGATGGTAGGTTCAACTCCTGCTGCTATAATACTGATGGTGTTTATCAATCCACCCACGGGGAGCGAATGTGGCACAAGGCCTTTTTAACGTGGGTATGTCTGAGCCCGTAGGCCCAGCCAAAAATAAAACCCATCTAAACCCGTCCAAGCGGGCTAGTTCCGTCAACCTCCCCCAACGAAACCCCACCCTTCGGCGGAGCTTCGTCCGAGTTCCCCTCTGCAAGCAGAGAGTTCTACAGACACCCGACCCGGCAGCTAACAAAGCGCAGATACTACACTCTGATCCTAGCCACCGGGCCGAGCGGGTATTCTTTTTATAAATAATACTGATATCAGCTTCTGAGATCGATGACCATGATAGTTTAATAATAGCTATCATTTTTGGAGCATCCATCTTATATCCAGAGCACTCATATTAGGAGAATACGATTCTCGACTTAAAAAGTTTGTTCCTTACAAATAAGGTTCTGTTGTAAATCGAGTGCATTTTGCGCTTTTCGTCAAATTGTTATCTGTTTCCAATTAACAGCATCCTGTTAAGCATTTAAAAAGTTTTTGTTTCCTGTTTTTATTACTTTACAGCTTTTCTTTTCATGCTACACAACTGAATAGATGACAAAATTTACGTGGTCAACTTTTGAGCATTAAACTAGATAAACACTCCTCCCTTTATAGATATATTACTCTTTTCTTTTTTTTGTTTATGCCTTATCATTGCTATTTCTGTCGCTTGAGGGCAACACCATTCACAGACTCTGTGGCGAAAGAGGAAATCACAACAAATGACATTAAGAACGAAGGAATCAAAATAAAGAAAAAAGGTAAAAACAATTAAAAATAAAGAAAATCTTCATATCAAAAAACGAGTGAAAGGAAAAGTTAAGTCAAGAAAAGTGAACTGGATGGAAAGATGGGATTTGGCAAAGAAAGGAAATGAATAAACAAGGGAAAAGAATTTATTGTAGGAAAACTAAGAGAAAAAAAAACTAAAAGCATCTTGGCAAAAATGTAGTAAAAAGGAAAGATGATGTTTGGAACAATTTTCGGACGAAGAAAGGCTGAGTGAATAAAAACGATACGGAAAGAAAAACGAAAATAGTTTAAGCTGTGATTGATAAATGTCTAGGTTAATGTGTGGTTAAAATGTAATGGAAACATAAAGCAAGCAAACAAAAAAGAATTCATAAAGAAAGCAAAGAGAAATAAACAACGAAAGAAAAACAGAAAAGAAAATAATCAAAAATAAAAGAAGAGAACTTTTGAAATGAAATATAGAACGAGGTCATTGTCATCGGTGGATTTTACGCATTAATGTGAGAAGTAAAGATATATTTCAATGAAATCTTTATTAGTAGGCGACCAAAAAGAAAAGGGGATTGGATCGCTAGTAGCAGCAGCAGCTCTGGTAGTGTGTAACATTCCAATTATGTCAACAAGGTGAGTACGAAGCCTTGTGTTGTAGTAACGGTTAACAAACTAATCTGGTTGACTATTAATATTGACTAGTGAGTTGGATACAATGAGGACCCAACTCAATTGGTATTATTCTACTATGTACCGTAGCCCTTCAGAGCGTAGGCGATCATGGCTCTCCACAATTTCCTGTCTAAATAAATTTTGTCTTTTTTTATCTCTCCTAAACATTTCTCCGCCATCCATTTACTTAAGCTTGATAGGTAGGATATGTTTTCCTCTATTTCTCTTGCCTTTTATCAGTCCTGTGAGTATCAGATTTTCTAAGCTTTCTTTCCCAGTATCTTAGAATGCCTTAGAAATTACATCTGTCTCTTCCTAATGTTAAGTATAAGCATAATTTTTGTTTTTATTTTCTCTGAAACTTCGTCGTTGCTCAAATGTTCGGTCTTTCATGTCAACTGCTCTGACAATCTTTTTTTTTCCCCTGGTGACCTTTATGAATTTAAGCGTGCTATTAGATTGACATCTAAGGCACCACCCTTTTACTGAAATACAACAGCCATTTCTACTCCAACGGTTCTCCTCTCGCACTTCCTAACATTGGAACTCCCATCCGCTTACTTGCTTCCCTGATAAATACAATCTTCAAAAATATAAAGGCAACGTTAATCGTCATCTTCAGTCTTTTTGAATCTCGTTCATCTTTTATTCTTTCCTCAATCCTCCCTATACTCAGTCTTTTCTTTTCATTTTCACTCTCTGTAACCTCTTGCGTACTAGTGGCATTCCCGCCATGCTTGGGGTGAAATGATTTAAAAAAAGAGAAAGAAAAAAGAAAGCATCTCTGCCATGAAAATGTAAAGGCTCAAACGTCAATGAAAGGATAGAAACTGTTCGGTGATTAGATGCAGGAAACGTAAGCAGTGCATCAGAATTGGCCTTTCTTTTTACCAAGTGAAATCAGGATATGATACATCGGATGCTTCAGGGCAACCTGCTCTTAATTTGTTAGTATATTAAGTTAAGCAGACTGCTGATTCCTTTAGAAGAGAGCAGATATCAAGTTCGTCTAAAAGATTGCACTCTGTTAGTTCGTCAAGAAGATAACATTCATAAAGCTATTCTTCATGATAACACAAGCCATCCCGATAGCACACAAATCCTCTCTAAGATAGCAAACAGTAAGTATCATTATACGATTGCAATCATCTATTTCGTATAATAGAGAGCATTCAACTTGTTCGACTCGATATGTTGATTGGTTGATTTTGTTTAACTACATATCCTCTATGGCTTATTAATTATTCACTAAATATTTTGAACTCAATTCTATGGATTCAACTAAATATATTTTGAACCCAATTGTATACCTTCAATTAAAATGTATTGGACATTTTGCTATAAAATATTTTGTCGGTAATTTTACTATAAGTTTTAGTAATTTTTTTTATACAAAAATGTATTGCTAGCATTTTTACTATAAAAAAACATATTTTATGCTTTCATAGTGTTTTGTCTTTGAGTGTTCACTATTTGCCTATAGCTGGGACCATAACAGATGCTACCTCAACTACGGTTGAGGGGGGACCTGGGAATACCAGCAATAAAGAAGTGGTTAGACATCCTCCTCAAAACCTCCTATCTCTTGCTGCCGGATATAGTATATCGTCATACCCAGGACTTCGCTTCGATATTCCATGGCTAGCGTGTGTATAAGATAGCAGACAATTAATTCATCTAATCCATCTGCAGCATTGCCCTCGGATCTACAAGACATCACACAACTATTTCGTTTGTATTACAGAAAGCAGTTAGTTGCTCTGCAGGATCGCGCACGGCCCGCTCGTAGGCGAGTTTGCACTCAGCTGTTTAATCTAAAAGTTAACACGCAGTTTGCGTATAAAATTGGAAGGAGATAATTTCTTTTGAAGGCATTCGATAGCTATATTGGTTACAAGATAATTTGTGGGTAAATTTCACTATTTTCTTATATTGAGCCTAACTTTCTGGCATAAGGAGCGCCAATTATTTTCATTCGAATTATCGTTTTCATTGTTATTATCACGAACATTCGGCAATTGTGTCTTTCTACAGGTGACTGTACATTCGAGGACATCTGGGAATTTTGTATCGAACCCTTTATTTAATCTATAGAAGTAGATTGTTCTTGATCCGCTTCCCATTTCTAGTGATAACCCAACTTGTTGTTTTAGTGCTGCCTAGTAATTGCTCGCTATGTTTCCATTGAGTCTGTACTACACGACCCAAGGATTGAACCCACAATGTAGATTAAATCATTAGTTCGTGAAATTGGTGGCAAATTGTGAGTTCAGTCAGTTGGCAGGATTAGTACAGACTGAGACACAATGGAAACAGGTCGAGCAATAACAGAGCAGTTCTAAAACGATATCTCTCGACATGGACAACGGACAGAGAAAATCTAACCTGATATTGAATATTCGCTTAAAAGCTTATACTCATGTGACTTCACATGGCTAAACCAAGCAAGCAATGATAACCAACTCTTACAATACAATAAACGTTATAAAATACAATGCAAAAAATCAGCTGAACAATTTAGATCAATATATATTCGATCGACTGAATCATTGTTCACAAAATTGTCTTGCTATCTGGTAGAACCGATATGTTTGTCTATCTGGATTCATTAAATGCTAGCACTTGGATTGTTCACTTCCAATGCAAGAAGATTGGGCCAACACAATATTTGTTTTTTCAAATTTCTCTTTTTCTTTATTTACACTTTCTAAATCGTTTTATTTGCATTTCTTTAATACAGTTCCTCCTTTTGCTTTTCTTAGGATTTATTTTTTCCTGGAATTTTTCTTTTTCCTTTATTTTAAGTCTTTGCCTGATTTTCCACTTAGAGCTGAGTTTTTATTGGGTAATAGCTCCTTCCATGTTTTCTGCTATCATCTCTAATCTGGATCCTGACAACTCCTGTAGACCTGATGGTATCTCTGTAATAGGCCTTAAGAAATGAGCTCCCGAATTGCCTCCATTTCTCTTTAAACTGTACGATAAATGTCTCGCTGCCTTTTTACTTTCCTGCTTGTTGGAAATTCTCTTCTCTTGTTCCGGTATTTAAAAACTCGGGTGAACCGTCTGAAACTTCAAACTCTTGGCCTATCAGCATTTTGTTTTTCTAAGTCAACTGCTCATGTATTAAAGATTATTGGTGAAAGAGTTTATCAAGCGTAAGATAAACTGGCTGTTGGCATTTGACATTTGAGTTTGGCATACCATTTATGATATTTCCGGACGAATTTTATAATTGATTCATTTTTTCTTATATCGCGAAATGTAAGCTGACCTGAACGGACTCTTTTTTAGATCTTTTTGTATTAATGCAGGTGTCCCCCCAGGGCTTTTTCCTTGGGCCTACTTTGTTCTGAATATTCGTCAATGAAATTCTTGATGACTTCAGTTCTTAACTTAGTATCTGTGCTAGGGATAAAACCATTTACTCCTGTTTCCATAGTAAGTCTGATCAGTTAGGTCAAATTAACGGCTGTTTTAAAAAATTAATTACAGTCTATTGTCAATGGTTGCAAAGAATGGTACGTTAATTTTAACGCTTCCAAACCGAAACTTCTCTCTATTAATCACTTGGGAGACCCCTTCCTGCCTCCCATCAGCATGGCTGATGCTAACCTCCATGACAATGACTTGTTGCACCTTCTCAAGCTAACATTTTTGATTGACATGAAATGCAAAGATATTAAATCCATTGCTAAATTGTCTGCAAAGAAAGTTGGTTCACTGTGTTGTGCTACACTATTTTTTCTCTGCTGCATATGGCCCAGTACTCCTGCTGTATATTTAAAGATTCCTCATAAAATCCAAAGACGAATTAGTAATATTAGTATTCCTCACCTAGTGCTTCGGCTTCAATCACTTTCCCACCACCATAATGTAGCTTCCCTGTGCCTTTTCTTATAATTACTTTCATGTTTCTGATAAAATCTACGCTATGGTACCTAGACTTCAAGAATTTAAGAGCAGTACTAGATTAGCAACAAGGTCTCATCAATTTACAGTTGAGCTGCCTAAGATGTAACGCTAAGTTATATGCGAACAGTTTCTTTTCTTTACTTCTCCTTTGTGAGGATCTCTTCCACTCTATGCTTTCAAGTTAAGGTTTATCTTTAGAAATTTAAATGCTGTGTCAATCGTAATCTACAGTGTTCCTGATTACTCTTCTTCTATTGTTCGTGGTCCTTAATAATGTTTTTCTTCTTTTTTTTCTGATTCTTTCTTCCTTCATTGACAGTGAATGAAATCTGTAGGTCTTGGCGATAAACATCCTTCTTCGAACCTCGTGGACTGGCGCTACAGAATCATAAACAACGAACTGTAGTAAGTAAGAGATACCACATCACTTGAGGACATTCAACAAAATGGATATCACATGAAACTGGAAAATAATGGCATAGTCAAGATGTTGACGTTTAACACTGTTTAGGAATGAATCATCGGTTAATAATGCAAAGAGCAATAAAAATGCATTTGAAAAGCTTATTTTCCTAAAAACAAACTGTTTTTAAAAGAAATATTATACATTATTTACATTATTCGGACTATTGTCCTCATCTTTTTCGCCATATTTATTAGAACGTTTCGGCCGTTGTACGCTCCGGCCTTCTTCAGGTGGTTGGAATGACGAACTGAACACTTTATTTCGCGCATGGGGTAGACAGATCTAGTTCCACGTGCCATGTCTAATGGGTGTCAGTTATCAGTTACCTCCTGTTAATTCCCTCTCCAAGTTCTCCGCTGCCTCAATCAGGTATCGAACTCACAACTCTTTGGATCCTGTCACTGGATCTATCTAACACCTTTATCCACTGTGCCATGTGTCCTTGGCACAGTGGCATATTTTATACATTTCAACTGAGAGTAGCACTGGCTGCTCGGTCAATGGAAAATGTTTCCTTACAAGGAAACAGCTACTTTTACCATTACAATTTCCCTCAAGGACACATGGCACAGTGGATAAAGGTTAGATAGATCCAGTGACAGGATCCAAAGAGTTGTGAGTTCGATACCTGGTCAAGGTAGTGGAGAACTTGGAGACGGGAATTAACAGGAGATAACTTATAACTGACATCCATTAGACATGGCACGTGGAATTTTAACAGTCTACCCCAGTGAGCGAAATAAATGGTTCAGTTCGACATTCCAACCACCTGAAGAAGGCCGGAGCGTACAACGACCGAAACGTTGTAATAAATATGGCGACAAAGATGAGGACAATAGTCCGAATAATGCAAATAGTGTATATAATACCTCATCTCAGAAATATAGATAAACACAATTTCCCCCTCCTTTCTTTTTTGTACTCTATTACTCTACTTTCTTTATCCTTTATTTATTTGCCATTTATTAATTTATTTTATTTTCTTCGTTTCCCCATTTCCTTCTTTTTTCGGTTTCATTATTATTTTCAAATTTCTTCTATTTTCCAATTGTACTTTATCTCTACTGTTTTTTTTTTCTATTTTCCTTCTTTTTCATTTCTGTTGTTTTCTCATTCAATTTTCTTCTTTTTTCGTTTCTTTTTCTTTTCCATTTCTGCTTTTCTCATCAAATGTACTTCTCATTTTTTTTATTTTCATCGTCCATTCGTAGCCACACTTTTTACTCTCTCGAACAATTCCATTTACTTCTTTGAAATCTCTTAATTTTACTTCCATTTTTAACGACGCCTTTCACTTTCCTGCCACAAGATGTCATTCCCCCAAATCAACGCTCGTGCAATTTAGCCTTTGGCGACATATTATATGATCATTAATCCTATCAATTAGACTTTCAAAAATGGCAGACAAAGAAAAAGAAAAAAAAACTACGACTTGTATTCGTTTCGTACCGCCGAAAAAAATTCACAGCACCAAACATACCTTTGAAATTGCATTTCACATATATGTTGTCCTTGTATTTCCATTCTTATTTTTCAGGTTTAAATTAAACACTGTACACCCGACCAAAAAAAAGTGATTAAATATTTATTTTGAGATTTTTTTTTTTAATTTCAAATTTTCTTTGTTACAATTGTTTTTGCCGATGATTCAAAATTTTCTGACATTATTTCTCCAGATATTCTCACTCACTTTGGACATCTTCCGCAAATAAAGTTGTTTTCATCAGGGGTTAATGTTTGTTTTTTTTGGCGTCTTAGTTTGGATAGCTTTAATACTTGAAGAAATATCATTAGGTAACTCACATCAGATATAAAAACACTTGCAAGAAGGCAAATGTAATGCGAGAAATTTCTCAAAAGAAATATTTCTGTCGTATTTAATCAAGTATGCAAAGACGAGAACTGCTGGCGTATATATATATATATATATATATATATATATATTAACAGTAGACAGAGAGAAGGAAGGAGAAGAACAAACACAAGATAGAAGGGAGAAAAAAGAGAAAAGACATAGAATATATATATATATATATATAATTTCTATATATATATATATGTATATATAATTTATATATATATATATCATATATATATATATATATATATATATATATATATGACTTTAATTATAAGCGACTGACAATGTACTGCGTTTAACTTTTTATGTTTCTTGTGTTTTTGTAATTTTTTCTTTTCTGCACGTAAATTATGTAGAAATTGTACACACACACACACACACACACACATACATATATATATATATATATATATATATATATATATTCTGTCTGGCTTTTCTCTTTTCTCCCTTCTATCTATCTTGTTTTTTTGTTCTTGCCCTTCCTCCGTTCTGACTAATTTCTTCTTCTATTCTCTTTTCTCTTTTATAACACTTTTCTAATCATTCACCACAAAGCAAGTCATTAATGCCTGTAAAACACAAGGGGGGGGGTTACTCTGAGTGGTAGAGATTGAGAAAATGAACAGGCTTCAGGAAGACAGAAGATGGCTATTAGCGTTGCATTTAATTTTTTTAAGATTGCAGGTCGTAGGGAGTTCCACAGGTAAAATTAGTGAGAAAAGAATATATTAGAATAGAACTTAGAGTTGTATCTTGCTAGTTACACAGTAACACGAAGAATCCTAGTTAACAATCTAGTAATCAACTTAAATTCATGTAGTCGAGGCAAATATAAGGAAAGCTCCCCAGAACAATTGCCATGAAATAACTGTAGAAAAGGCAGATGGAAACCCTGTCATGTTGATGAGAAAATAACTGAAGTCGAAACTCAATATCAGAATCAATTACATTAGAGACCATTCCTTCAATTTTCACAGGAATCTTGAGATAAATAGTAGGAGCATTAGACCAAATATGGCAGCAGTATTCAATGCATGGCTTTTTTATTTTCACCCTCTCTCTCTCTCTCTCTCTCTCTCTCTCTCTCTCTCTCTTCTTGCCCTCTTCTCATTCTATCATTATTTTATCTATCTATCTATCATCTATCTATCTATCTATCTATCTATCTATCTATCTATCTAAGCAAGGGCTTGAGCAGACTCGACTTGATGAAACTGTTCATCATGCCAGATGATGCACTTTCTCCTTGGAAAAGTAACAAAAATTCACTCACTATAGTTGCAGTAGAAACCGCTGATGGATGTTAAACAAACGCAAATGTACATGATCATGCATTTGCAACGGGGATTGGTTAGCTGACATATATATATGTGTGCGTTTGTATCTGTGTGTGTGTGTATGTATGTACGAAACACATTGTGGGTAAGTCAATAACGAGACAGAAAAAAATTATAATTGACGTTTCGAGAAAGAACTTCTTCAGACAAATAATACTTTTCTTGAAGAACTCATAGATGCACATATTTAAATTTAAACTTTGATGTCCTGTGAATCACGATGTTTAACGTTGTCCGACTTAGGCTTTTTTCGCTTTTCTTTTTAATGACCCCACCCCCTGTGTATCATCAGTAATTTTGTGGAGAAACGCGATATGGTTTATGATCTTGGACATAATTCTTTGTATAGAATTACGATATTAGTGAACTTACATTTGCCCGGGAATAATTTATTTTCTCTTTTATGGTATTATTTATGACAAAATTTACGTTCAGGATCATACATGATATGTCATTTCCTCACAAAACTATTGCATATAAAATGTGGAATTAATAAAATACTATTGATTAAAATAAAAACGAAACAGAATCGCTCTGCTGAATAAACAACAACGAATGTCAAAATTTAATTTGAAATTCGCAATAACCTAATTACCCAGTATTCAATTTTTTTCCTATTAAATTCTAAAACAGTTTTTAATTTTAATTTTTTCCTTTTCTTATTTTTTTTATTTTTTGAAGCTCTACTCAAATAACTGGCTTAGACTAACAAAGCAAAATTTGTATTATTTTTTTTTTATTTTCATTGGCCTCAAGATTTTGGCTAGCAGTTTATCTAACTTGCAAAATCATTGCATTTGTACCATGCCAAATTTGCTTTAAAGGATTTATCACTAAAGGATAGACTCTGGTAGGAAGACAAATTTGAAGCTTTCTTTCAAAACATTAAACTATGGTGAGCTGGCCGTGTGGCAAGAATGAAGTTCAACCTTTTTTCAGAGATCTTCCAGACTGACAAAAAAATATATTCCTATTAAAGAGATAAAAGGGCACCTTAAAAATGACCCCCATCTCCTATAGATTCAGTCACCACTAGTGAGAAGCAGAAGCAGTCGAAAGGGTTAACATAGAGGCATAAGGTCTATCAGACAACGAAACCGCAGAGTAAAATTAAGAAGACATCTGACGAAGGCCGGGACTCCTTCAGCCTGCAAAATCCTCGTCTGAAGTCGATGCGAAGATATATAGCATAGTACAGACCTCCGTTAATCAAATGAAATTTTGTAAAAGATTCAAAACATCTACTCAAGAAACTAAGCTATAATATATATTCATATATGTTGTATCACGTTCAACTAAGCGATGAGTCTAGTTTAAAATATAATAAATAAACGCCTTTCTTTTATTACCGGGTTTGAAATTGGATCCATTGCGGTTTCCATTAGTAAGTATTTAAACCTCATTTTGCAAAAATGTTCCTCTCAAATTTCTGTTTGTTAATCTCTAGCAAACTGTAAGTAAAAATTCCGGACCTCCTGCCATGAGGTTGCCGATAGATCTCTGTCGGAGGTCAACTATCTATACAGTCACTGCACATACACACACACAATATTCTTTCTCATTCACTCACACACATAATATTTAAACATTTCATGTAAAATTTTATTCAACAAATGGCAGACGTTTAGTCCTGTTTAATAATAAGTTTCCATAGTTACTTTTCTATATTGAAATAAAACTTTCCTTCTACGTGATGGCGAAATTCATTGGCATCTATTCACTCTTTTCAATTTTAGTCTTTTTCAAATAATCTGCATTACTACAAAAAGTAATTTTTCTCAGTGATTCTTTGTACTTTTGACTTACGGCCATATATCATGGAAACATCAGTTCTCACACGATCACCGAAGTTAAGCAACGTCGATCCTGGTCAGTATCTATATAGGTGACCGTTTGGTAATACCATGTGTTGTAAGCTTGGGTGTGTAGGTAGGGTAATGTATAATGAATGAAAATCGTTAATAGAAGAGTTATTTCCAATTTCCGTTGGGTTTGTTATAGAAAAGGAAAGGTATAAATCCATCACTTATCCCTCCAGGTATGGGTTAATTAGTAAGATTTATATCATTAATTTACTGATATCTCCAAAATATTTCTTACAATCTACAAATACTTTCTGGCAAAAAACAACCTATAAAGGGTAGATAAGCCGTAAAAAATGAATCAATCAAAGGTCTGTATATTTCACGAATTGTTTCTTGTACTCTTTGTTTTTTTGGGTTTTTTTTGTTGTTTTTTTTAAATCATTTCACCTCCGGGCAGGTCGGGAAAGCGCAGGGTGTTACAGCGAGTGAAAGTGAGAGAAAAGACTGAGTATAAGGAAGTCTGAGGAAAGGACAGAAGATGAACGGGATTCAAGAAAACAGAAGATGGCGATTGATGTTGCATTTACATTTTTGAAGATTATAGTTATCAGGGAAATAAGTAAACTGAAGGGAGTTCCACTGTCGGCAAGTGCGAGAAAATAAGCTGTTGGAGTAGAAGTGGCGGTTGTATTTAGCTATTTCAACAGATAAAGGATGGGACCTAGACGCCAATCTAGTAGAACGCTCATGTGGTCGGAGCACCAGGGAAAAAAGTTTGCCATGAAAATATTCGTAACAAAACAGAAAGTGACTGAAGTCGGTACCACACTTTTTTATAATTACTACATCCATTATATGTTAAAATTCAATTCAAAGTTTTTTCTTGTTTTGCCTCTCTTTAATACTTAATCATTTAGTTATAGTAAATAGAATTTTTTTCGTCAAATGTTGGATTTAATATTTTGCAAAATCTTGGTTCTCAAGATTAACAAGTGGTTCAGTTTAAAGGTTGTCCTTCCTGCTTTTTTTTTCATTTTCCTTATTTAATGCTAAACACCCTTTGGCGCGAAATGTAGGCACCGTGACGTTAGGTGTTTAATGCAACCGTTTTTTAGTTATTTGATATTCGTTTATCAGCAGTTATATTTTGGTATATAACCGTTAATTTGCATTAAATCAAAACACATTCAGAATATTTCACAGATACAAAGACTCACATACATGCGTAAGTGTCCAATCTATCTATCTATCTATCTATCTATCTATCTATCTATCTATCTACCGCCCCCACTCTCTCTCTCTCTCTCTCTCTCTCTCTCTCTCTATATATATATATATATATATATATATATATATATATTCAGTTGATAGGATATTAGTTTGTGAGTTTGGGTTTCACGCTTTTACGATCATCAGACAAACTGTTTTATTTTTAAAAATGGATTTATTTAAGCTTATTTGTGTCTAATGTTTGGTGGTAATATCCATACAACTGAATATATTAGCTCTGTCATTGAGCACTTTCCACTAAGTACAGCGCATATATATATATATATATATATATATATATATCCCGTTAATTTTAAATGCCAAATATATTTTTGAATTAAAAAACTGTCAACTCAGTATAATATATGACTGCACCAAATAAAAAATATAACGTAAAGGCCAGTCTCTACACAGCACCTGAAGATTGCGTTGTGCATGATACTCCGAGTCATGCTACCAATGTAGAATAGTATGTATATTTATAAATATATATTTAATAGCATATATATAAAATGATAAAGATATAGTTTTAAGGTATACTCTATTTATGGGTTAATGAGCTAGAACGTATGAAAATATAAAAGTGGTCATTGAAGTCAACACCCAGAAGTGATTTTCTGTTTCATGCTCAACGAAATTGGAGGTATACACACACATACATACACACACGCATATATATATTTATATATATATATATTAAATAGCTTTGTTACTTAGCACTGAGCACTACTTTTTCTTACGCTATAGAGTATTTATATATATTTGTATATGACTGCTCGCTCGTGTAGCTACCTACATTTAACCATTCGTTATATATATATATATATATATATATATATATATATATATATATATGTGTGTGTGTGTGTGTGTGTGTGTGTGTGTGTTATTAAAATTATTACTATTGCTATAATTATTATTTGAGGAGATTTCGGTATTGATATATAGAATGTATAGCTGTAGACAGTCTTAAGATAGGAATCAACATTGTATGGTAATCTGTAAATTTTCCACCTAAAATCAGCTTATAACCCATGTCCATTCTTTTACACACACACACACGCACACACACACACACACACACATATATATATATATATATATATATATATATATATATATAAAGCAAATATTGTGTTTCCTAAAAATGCACTTGTTCAGAAATAGCAAGTGTTATTGTAATTAAAAGGTTCAGTTCGAAGAGATAGACCGTAAAAACAGCAATAAGTATAAATCTTCAACTTACGTTTCCCTTCATATATATATATATATATATATATATATATATATATATATATATGATTCATATAAATAAAATCTGTATTACTATCTAGCCCACTAACGAGTGGATATCCTATCCGAGAAAGGGAAGATAAGTTTAACATTTAATTTGATCTCTTATTACACACCCATACACACACACACACGTAAAATGATACTTGTCACTTAGCTGATTGATGTCACCTTCTGCATCCCGACTCCAGAGTTTCGTAGACGGAACCGTCCGCCCACTCGTCACGGGTATCAGCAATTGACAGTTTATACTTCTCGATTTTCCTTTTTATATGCACGTGCGTGTGTGTGTGTATATATATGCAAAAAAACTAAACAGCACGAATAAAAATATTTAGGACAATGCATTTTAATATTTTATTCCTCCAACAAATTACACACAAGTGATTTACAACGATGATTCTATTTCCTCTAATAATTCATCCACACATATTTGTGGGATCTTATCAACTGTACTCATCTATTGAAATGACATTCATTAGACATGCATTTTTACGCCCTCTTGTTAAGCTCTTTAATACATAAACGTTGAAACACGTGTGCTCACTTAAAGAACTTCGCGTATTTTCGTACATATTGCCAAATAATTATTGTACTAAAATGACCTCGCGTTCAGCAATGAATATTATAAAGTCATAACGAATGTGTTATGAGAATAAATATTATTTATTCATTTTTGCTATTAGAACAGACATATTTAATGGAAGAAAGAAGACAAAGAAAAAGCAGAATATTTTATAATAATATTACTTTCTTTTCCTTTTCTTCCGTTAAAAGTCTGTTTTAATAGCAATAATAAAACTCTACCCCAAAGAAAATCTTTATTCATCTACCTTTTTTTTTGCAATAAAATATCAGGCTTTGCTGAATCGCTCTGTTGGTGCATCCATTTCTACAAAGGGGGTTAATAGAGCAGAGTTTATTCTATTTAAGTCTTCCATCCTTTATTTTCAATTGATTTCCCCTTTTAATTACACTCATATTTAATTAGATTCAGTGATGATACTTTAGCAAATGTTTTTGACGTAATATTTTCCCAAAGAAGATTTTTTTGTCGATATCCACTGACAGAGGATATGAAATTTTTATTCTCATGAAAAGATTACTCAAAATTAGAAAGTATACACAGAATCTCACTTCTAATGTCCGGCATCCGTTCAGAAAGTTGGCTACCATGGCCCTCCACAGTCTTCTCTTCTTTATAGTACTTAATAAATTGTGTATTTTTGCTATCTGTCCTAAACCTTGTTATGACAACCGTGTGTACAAGAAGAATTTCGGACCAATTTTGGTTTTTACTTGCAAAATGAACCGGGTGTGTGTAAACCTATATATCAGAGTAATATTCTTTCTTTCTTTTTTTCTTTCTTTCTTTCTATCTATCTATTTATCAGTCTAAATGTTTGTAATCAAAACGGGTTTTGTCCTTAGATCGAACTTCTTCAGACAAAAACATGAACTTATAGATGGGGTCAATCTTATATATATAAGAGGAAAAATACAAGAATCTAGAATAGTATCCGAACAAAAGTGGAGAAAATAAAAAAAAAAGTTTTGCAATGACAACGCGTTTCGCCCCCCGTGTTTGGCGTCTTCAGGTCAGAATGAAAAACATAGTTTTGCCTTTTATTCCAACCTGAAGACGCCCACGTTACATAAAGAGGCGAAACGTGTTGTCATAAAAATTTTTTTCCAAATTATGTCATTTCTCCACTATCTATCTATCTATCTATCTATCTATCTATCTATCTATCTATCTTAAATGTGTATATTTTGTACATTTTAGAGTGTGTATTCACGTCTGTGCACAAGAAGCGGAAATTGAGAAGGTGTCATGAACAAATTTGCTGTTAACTTCTATAAAACAGCATCTAGTTTTCTGAATTCTTTTGTTTAACTCTGTTAATTTTTTACAGTCAGCCTCTTATCCTAGCATTTCAACGATTCGCATAAATGTGGTCTCATGGCAAGGACATTGATCAGAGGAAGAAGTAAACAATGGAAGTACAGACCGACCTCTTTAATCCGGTGCTCCGTAATCCGGCACTTTAAAAAAAAATATCAACAGACATTAGTTTGTTGAGTGGCTACGAGGGCAGAGCCACAGATTGTTTACAGCTTTCCGAAGCATCCGACAGTAGTAGAGTGTTTTGGTGATACGGTCTTGCCCATTTCTTATATATAGCTGCATATTTACCCATTGAGGATAGTAAGTATATACAGTAAGTATATATTATTTTTTTGGTTTTAGACTTTTTTACTTTATCTTTTTTTAGCCTTGATATTGCAGGAAACGATAAAAATCTTGTTTGGAAGCAATAATGAATGTTTTATTTCCTGTTTTAAGTTTTGTTCTCCCTTTGATGACACACATTGTATATGTGAAATGATCTGGCAAGACTAAGTTTACATAAGATCTTTTTAACGGTGATTTCTATCATCCGCCATTGTCAGGCAATAATGGATTACAAAATATCGGACTGTATAAAGTTTTAGAGGGGAAGCTAAATGAAATCTTAAACTAGAACAAGTTTATTATTTACTAAACATTACTTCACACCCAAGACGTAAAAAGGACAAGACATCATTTGCAAATTAGACTGCATGGTTGTTAGCAAAAAGATGAGTCCAATATGCAAATTACAAATCAGAGACACTAACATCAAACAGGTCCAACAATTTAAATATCTGGAAAGTGTTTTAACAGAGGACAGAAAGTGTGACACTGTGATCCAAAGGCGTGTTGGGTTAGCAAATATGTCATCCTAAAGTTAAACAAAGTATTAAGAAACAGAAATATATCGTTAGAAACAAAGAAAAAAACACTGAATTGTAATGTAATATCAGTCCTCCAATATGGCAGTGAATGCTGGACTATCTCGGCACAGATAAATAAGAAAGTTGAGGCTATAACAATGCTGTTCTACAGAAGGATGCTGAGAATACCATGCACTGAACATTTATGCAACAAAGAAGTTCTAGGCAAAATGGAAACGAAAAATACAGTTATACTTAGCATCAGAAAGAGTTGAATTTTTTAGGCCGCTTAAAGAGGAAACATTGCTTAGAAAATTTAACACTGACAAGGCTCATTGAAGGCTAAAGTGACAGGGAAAACAACGCATAACATAACGAGTTTGTGTAAATGATTGGAAGGATAGGGTTTAGAGAGATAAGAAAAAGACAAAATTTACTAAAAGCTACAAAGAACAGGAAATTGTGCAGAGCCATGATCGCCAACATGCTGAAGGGACGCTGGACAAAGAAGAAGAAGAAGAAAATTTGCTTAGTTTTGACACAAGGTCAAAGCTATAGAACACACAGTGTGAAATGAATTCACTGCTTAGTGAGACTAGTCACTGATATCAAGCGGTTCGCTGGATCCTTGAACGTGTAAATTGCTTGAAAGAAGAAGAAAGACGTCATTTTTTTTTCTTTTTCTTTATTTTGTCTTACAGTCAAGTGTTGAATAAGAGACACAAAAATGAAGGTTTTGGTGAAGACCTAACGGGAAACGTCAAAAAAAGAAAAAAGAACGACAAGATAGAAGCAGTCACTTAAAGTTGTTCAAATTCTACAATCTGGGACACCTTAAACATCTCTCCCCACAATACTTCACTTCAGCTCTTCTAAATATGCCCTTGTGTTCGAGGTAGAGGGGGGGGAATAACGGTGAAGTTCATTATAAGAAACCCCATTTCGTCTATTGACATCGACCGTCCAACTCTCCATCCGTTCGCGTTTCCGCTTTACTTCGAAACTCTTCATGGCTTCTCCTCATTCGTCTGGTTTCCCTCCATTAAGGCTTTCAGCCCGTTAATCATTATTTTAAACGTGCCAACGAACCTATTAAGTTAGAGTTTATATTTCGTCTTGTAATATGCATTGATTTTTTTCAAAAGAGAATGCAACTTTGGCATTGTGTAATTTTTTTTTTTTTTTTTTTTGGTTGGCGTTGAAATCTATTGTTTTGTGCATAATAGTATAGGTGTCTGTGTGTGCGTGTCTCTGTGTGTGTTTGTACACGGGTGCATCTCCATATGTGCGCTTATTATAACCTTTATTTCTGTTTATTTACTTGTGTACTTACATAACTTAAGCGGATTTGATAATTGCATCAGAACCTTCATAAAAATCCCTTAAAAAATTCCTTGCATAATTTTGTTGCTTTCATTATTTCTTTTATTTACGTCTATTGTTAAGAAACCGGACTTGATTTTTTTCTCCTTCCTCTGCTTATGAACTAAATAAACAATATCATTATATATATATATATATATATATATATATATATATATATATATATATATATATATATCAGTAATTTTAAAAAATAATAATATTATTTATTTAGTTCATAAGTACCTGGGCATCCATTAAAAATAAAATTTTTAACAAATATATATATATATATATATATATATATATATATATATATATATATATATATATATATATATTAATCCAAAGACAGACTGTTTCACTGTATCATAGCTCATATATATATATATATATATATATATATATATATATATATATATATATATATATGTGTGTGTGTGTGTGTGTGTGTGTGTGTGTGTGTGTGTGTGTAACCCTGAAAAGAAAGGCGATACCTAATATTTGAAATTATATTTTTTTTTTAAATGGAATGTTGTACTTGAAGCTTTCATTTCATTTTTTAAATTTCAAACTAAATGATTAAATCTGATATCTTCAATAAGTAAAATACTTGTTGTGTATCAAAAGTAATTGAAATTGGCTGGAAGTAGTGTTTTTCTAAATCACTATAAATCGTTGATTCTAGCCATTTTTGCACAATGCAATTCTCTTCATTAAAAAATCTATCAAAAATAAAATGTACTTTTATGAAACTTTATTTGAGGATTATTAACTGATTTAATGTTTTGTTAATCTGATTACAATATTCGTGGTCGCTAAATTGTAGTAAGCTTTTCCATTTATAATTGCGAATATAATTTTTACTAAATAACAATATCAACATAGACAATTTTAAAAGTTTTAAAATTTTAGAAATTTTTCTAATTACAATTTTAAAAAAAATGGAAACAATTCTTGTAAAAATGTATTGTTCATCGATTTTTTTCTTAAGTATGCATAATATATTTTATTCATAAAAGTAATTAAACGCTTTTGCTAGTCTTAGTCTTATTGTATTTTTTAATTTTACGATTCAGCGCAGAATTTTGGTAACTGGAGGTCGTGTTTTACAAAAGAAATTGGCGATTGAAATTCTCCAAAGAATTCTGCGGATAACTGTCATAAACATTAAGCAGTACAAAAATTTAATTTCTCGAAATTTCATAAAATTAAATTAGTGAGTGGTAACTGATGTAAGAAGGTTTTTACCGAAATTTTCTCAAAAAATGAAAGATTTCTAAAATAATTTCATTCATTTGTGAATAAGCCCTGAAACTTTCATTAAAATCCATTTGATTTTTGAAAGTATTTCCAACTCAATGCATTTTTCACTGCAAAAAAGAAATTTCCCCCTAAGCAAGCGAATAAAGCCACTAGGACGTAAGGGGTAAACTGAGAGTTAGACAATATGAGAAAAACTACTTTTAAGGAAAGAGGACAGTAGAAGAACAAGAATTAAGAAGACAAAAGATGACGGTTGACATTGCATTTAAATTTTTGAAGATCAAAGTTGACTGGCAAGCAATAAGCCGGAAGAGAGTTCCACAAGCAAGAAGTGCAACAGAAGAAACTCTTAACATAGTGACGAATGGTAAACTTATAGATATGTAAGATAGATTTTGCACAACATAGTGAATCAACATTCATATCTGCAGACTTAGAAATTGATTCAATATAATCTTTCCATTTCATGTCAACGGAAAACATTAGTCCGAGGAGGTGCAGTGAGTGTCTCTCTTGAAGGTTAGCATCAGCCATGCTGATGGAAGATAAAATGGGTTTTCTCAGATGATTAAAAGAGAGCATCTGTCTATATTTCTGAGATGAGGTATTATGTACACTATTTACATTATTCGGGCTATTGTACTCATCTTTGTTGCCATATTCATCACAACGTTTCATCCGTTGTACGATACGGGCTTCTTCAGGTGGTTGGAATGTCGAACTGAACCCTTTATTTCGCTCACTGGGGTAGACTGTTCTAGTTCCACATGCCATGTCTATTGGATGTCAGTTATCTTAAGGACACATGGCACAGTGGATAAAGACATTGGTTAGATCCAGTGACAGAACACAAAAAGAGTTGTGAGTTCAATACCTGGTTAAGGCGATGGAGAACTTGGAGAGGTGAATTAACAGGACATAACTGATAACTGACATCCATTAGACATGGCATGTGGAACTAGAACAGTCTACCCCAGCGAGCAAAATAATGGGTTCAGTTCGACATTCCAACCAACTGAAGAAAGCCGGAGCGTACAATGGCCAAAACGTTGTGATAAATACGGCAACAAAGATGAGGACAATAGTCCGAATGATGTAAATAGTGAGAGAGAGAGAGAGAGAGAGAGAGAGAGAGAGAGAGAGAGCAGTTGATGCGTTAAACTGAACAAGCCACCACTTGACCCATATAACAACAGATTTTTGAGATCAGCTGCCAATTTTAACTTGTACCCACCAGCTTAACTGCTCATGATTATAGATTTTGGGTTCGCCCTTGTGGGTATTTGATTTCGGCAAAACAGCAAGCAATGTCGGCTGCCATGGGATTGTGTACTAATGTATGCATTAAATTTAAAGTAATTCTTAGCCTAAAGATTTTTGCTTGGTTGATTTTTTTTCTACGGCATATCAATCCTTTTGAAGGTTATTTCAAGCCATAAAATATTTTAGATTGTGAGAATTTTGGGTGTGATTATATATATATATATATATATATATATATATATATATATATATAATGTATGTGTATATATATATATATATATATATATATGTGTGTGTATTTAAATAAAAAGAAAGAAGAGTAACATATGTAATCCGGTGTTCTTAGTGATATTTTTATTTTTACAAAATAGCGCTCAATGTAAATTTACAGAGCATTAATATTATAAATTAACTGATTTAAAATATGTATTTTTCGCTACACAGTAATAACCATGTTTTAAAAATGGAAGCTAAAAATTTTATTTTGTAATTAAATTAAAAACATTAGTTCCATTTCATTCTCAAGCGAATTTTGGAGTAACTTATTTTTTAAATTTACTGAGTAACTTATTTTTT
>CAHIKZ030001366.1:0-110000 GCA_903632075.3 Acanthosepion pharaonis | reverse complement strand
GCTCGAGATTTTCAACGAATGAATATGATAAATAACTATGAGAAGGACAAGTAATGTTGGTGGTTAGCTACGGTTCTCTGTATCTCACCGCGGGAAAACATTGCGATTCAAGAAGAATTAAATATCAGACAAAACACAAGAAGAAACATTAACTATTTCTATAATTAATCGGGATTTATCTATTGTTTATATTGTTGATACTACATTCAACAGTATATTTCTTTCTTCTAGATAGATAAGAAGTACAATGATTTTGTTTCTCAACAAAATCTACATCAACAAACTGAAACGTTAAGAAACTGAACTTTTGCTTCATCGTTATTGGAATTTAATCATTTTAGTTTCGATAATGTCGAACTTGTTCTTGTTAAAATTATTTTTTCTGATGACACAAGATCAACGTCGAAACATGACAAACAAAATGTTCACACATTGTTTTATATATTTCAAAGACTTTGGGCGTCAATCTGAGCACAGTACAAAGGATACGGAAAGAGTTGGATGAGTTTAATGGTGATTACGAAGGTACGGAAGCTCGGAAAACTCACTCTGATCGCTCTGATAAGAAAAAAAGATCCCGAATTTGTTGATGAATGACTCAGACTCAACGCAGAGGCCTACATCAAGTGCATTGATAATGTAGTGCTATTCTGGATCAAGAAAATGGCTCCTGGAAAACTTGCAACATGCAGGGAAAGCCAGTCATTGCTATCAGACAATCTCTGAAACCACATCACCCCTTACACGTGGCTACCCGAATCCCGAGACTGTAACTCACTTGATTATTATGTATGTGGCGCAGTTGAACGACAGACCTACAAAATTTCAACGATTAAATGAAGGCAAGGATTATGGCAGCATTTACCAACTTAAACAAGGACACCATCCAGAAGAGATGTATGAGATGCCGAACTTGTCTGGAGGCCGTGGTTGAATCCATTCGTGATTTTATTGAATAAATTTACTCTTCGGTATTTCAAGGAATTTTTGTGTAATTTTGGTAAAAAAAATATCCGTTAAAAGATGTCAGTGTTATTTTCACTTTTTCGGCATTTAGACGACAATTTATCCATCGCGCCCTGTAGCTTTTCTATAAATATTTTCATGAAAATTGCTCTGATGAGCATTCCTCTTTGATGCCTTGATTTCATCAATTTAAGCATAGTAATTTAGACGACAATTTACCCATCGCGCCCAGTATTTACATATATACATATATAATTATTTTTTTTTAATATGATTACAATTTTCGCTTATATATATATATATATATATATATATATATATATATATATATATATATATGTGTGTGTGTGTGTGTGTGTGTGTGTGTGTGTGTGTGTGTGTTGTGTGTGTGTGTGTGAAAATATATAGAAAATAGGAAAGAACTTGTTAGGTAAATAATCCAAAGTTCTTTAGTATTTTTGTTATTATTTTTAAAAAATAGTGCTCACTACAAAAGTAGAGCATAAATATAATTATTTATTTAAAATATGATTCCATCGCTACATAAGAGTTCTCATGTTTCAAAACAAGAGCCGAAAACTTCAATATGATTATTTGAATTAAATTGAATTAAAGTACTAAGCTCTGTTCCATCTTCAAGCGAAATTTTTTTTTTTTTATTATGGGGGAATAACTTATACCTGAAATATATACATAAATATTTATATATATATATATATATATATATATATATATGTGTGTGTGTGTGTGTGTATATATATATATATATATATATATATATATATATATATATATATATATATATATATGAGAGCAAGTTCTTTCTCTGTTTATTCATATTTCAGTTACAATTTTCCTTTTTATTTCTGTTTTCTCTGTTTAGAGGTTATCATTTATTTTTGTAAAGTCTTCTTTTTCCTAAATTCTTTAGATGCTCCCTGTTTCTTTCAATTTTGTTTCCTCTTTTCGGTTTAAAATGTTTCTCCCTTCAAACTCTATCCCATCGTTTTTACTATTTTTGATTTCACATTGCCATTCGCTTTTCTTTCTACCTTTTCAATCTTTTTTTTTTATATCAACCGCTTTCTTTTCCTTTCCTTCTTTGTTGCTTTCTAACAGCTTCTGATCTTGCCATTCTGCCCTTCACATTTACTCCCTTCAATCTTTCTTTTGCTGTTATCCCTTCTCATCCCTCAACTCATTTGCACTTTGCTTGTTTTAGAGCTAATGCTGTCCTAAATTCATCTTTATACACAATTGCTGATGTTTCTTGTCTACAAATTCCCAGAGGCCAAAAACTCATACCAAGATGCCTGGCGAAATTTTAAAGCGTCTGAATCTTGCACGTCTGAAGATAAAGCAAAGGCTTCCACATCCGTACTGGACGAGCATTATCTCATAATAGCAAGCGAGAACATTATTAGTGAAAATGATAGATGTTGCAAGCAGAGGCTTCCATTAAAGATTAATCATTGGCGATAGATTGTCCCAGAAAATGCTCGAGGCCAGCATTCTTATCGGATAAAAGTTTCTCGGAGAGGAAAATAATGAGGGTCAAATAAATGATTGAAAACTGCAAGAAAAGAATTCTAATGAAAAGAGATTTTAAATATAATCGTAACGGATTTTCTCATTTCTAAATCTAGAAAAAATGTTTCTGACCTCTACTGAAAAAATATTATGGTGTAAAAAAATGCTGTAAAGAAAGTGGAATAAGTGGATTGAAATCAGAAAAAAATTTAGAAAGGACATAAACGCAAATATTAAAAAAGAAAATTTTAAGAAACGAAGATTATTACAGAAAAATAAGAAATAATGAATAATTGTTCTCAGTATTTTTAAATAACTGCTTAGAATTTAGCACGAGTTTGTTTAATAAAAAGTTTACTTGTTTATGCAAACTTTTTTCGAGCTTAAATATCAGCTTACCACTACGAAAGAAAAAAAAGATATCGCGAATAACAATGAATAATTGATTGATTCATTCATTTTCTACTGGTTATCAACCCTTTGCCGGCTATTTAAAGGCAGAAAACATTTTTAGATTGTAAGAATGTTTTAGATAATAACGGTTGTAGTGATACAACTCTCACTAATTAACCCATAGATGGGGGAGAAGAGGTGGATTTATACATTTTCAAAGGGAATTACAATAAAATCAAGTTTGAAAATAACAATAGAAGCAAAGAAAGATGAAAGAAACAAAAGTAAATGATTGAGAATGCCGGGAAAAAACAACTGAAAGAAGAAAGAGAAAAAAAGAAACAAACATATCGTGAAGATAAGCAACGCCATAAATTTACTTTTACGGACAAGTTTTACAAATGAACCCGGAAAAGCTTTAACCCAGAATTTAATTAAGAGAGTGTAACAGAAATAAAAGAGAAAAATCCAATACATTTCTCGATGTCATTACTGGATATATTTTTTTTACTGTTTTGTTTTAAAGGTTATTATATAAAGTTTTTAAATGAATAATGTGACGAAAATGGCTTAGAAATTATATTTATCAAAATTTACCTAAGCTATCACTCGACTCTAATATAGAACAATGGCTTCCAAGAGGAGTTTGCAAATAATTGTTCTAAAAAGAAGTATTTATTTTATCAATGTGTCTGTTTAATGTAACGTTACTTTTATTTTTCCGGTAGAATTTTATGAATGTTAATATTTCAAATGCTAAAGTGCTTCTCAAATATAATTTCACCGCCTGTTTTTGATTAAAAAATTTAACTGCAATAGAATCTTTTGAAATATTCTGATATATACATATACAAAATATTTGACTATGTCCGTCGATATGCAATGTTCTGTTATACTTTCAAGAGAATTCTTCGCCTTTCGCTCAGATCTCGAAAACACATATCTGCTCAAAAGTCTTTACAATTTTCCTGTGGTCTAAAGCCACCAGATCCGAACATTGGATTCTTTTATAAATCGGGGTGAGGGTTCGATCCCTGCCGCTATATCGCATTCTCTTTATTTGGTATCTCGAATACTCAGGTAATCAATCTTATTGTTATGGGACCTTACCCATAATAACATAATGGACTATTCCATACGTAATAAATATAAGCTGATCGGTTGGACTCTCTGCCTTCGAGCGGGGAGGAACCCGAACGAGGCTACGCCAAAGGGCAGAGTCTATTTCAGGGAGGTAAACCGACCCTGAACCTGTTTATACGGGTTCAAAGGTCATATTTTTGGCCGAGCCCACGGGCTCGGAGACCCCACGGGCTCGGAGACCCCACGTTAAACCGGCCTTGTGCCACATGATGCCCTCGTGGGCGGGGGTGAGTAAATACCGTTCAGTCTGAAGTCTGAAGTGAAGTCAGTCAGTCGAGTCAGAGGCAGTCCGAAACAGAGTCGTGTTCAGACAATTACTACTAAACCTGATTTTTCGTACTAACACTTTCTACTTCTCTGTATATATTCCTGTTTGTAATATATCTGTGTTATTCCATATCCGCCTTCGAGTTCTTCTTTATTGGTTCTACCTTGGACTACCAGCGTGGTACAAGGAACCGGACCATAACACTTATTGAAAAAATACAAAGTGTGTATCTACTAAAGTGTGTATCTACTAAAGTAAAGTCAAGAGTAATACGAAATAATATCGGATTGGCAGTTAAATTAATTAGTTACTTAGAAAAAGTTTGTTTTCGAATCAATTTCCATTTAATGTCTTATTAAAGTGTTTGATTGATTCGTTCATTTTTTACGGTTTATCAACCCTTTGCAAGTTATTCTAAACCAGAACATATTTTCTGATTGTAAGAATTTTGTTTTAATTAAAACCGATTTTAGTGATACAAGACTTAATAATTCAACCATAGCTGGGGGAATGTTGGTGGGTTCATGCCTTTCCCAAGCGTATTTATGTCTAAGTAACTATAAAGGACCCGACGCGAAATGGAACTCGGCTCTCCGGTTAACAATTCTGAGCCATTATGCATTTTACTAACGGCACAACCAAGTTTACAGCACCTGGTATTTCCAAACGGTTACTAATCTAGATACTGATAAGACTCAGTGTTGCTTAACTTCGGTGATCGTACGAGAACCGGTATTTCAACGTGATGTGACTGTAAGCCATCTCGTATCAGATATGCGTCTATGTGTAACGACTCAACAAGGAAACTTAAGAAATGATGTTTTTTAATCCACCTGAATGCACCTGTATACGCTTCTTGTATTTATTTAGTTTGGTGATTTATAGGAGGATATCGGCGAAAATAAGGAAAGAAAATTGTAATGAAAGAAATAACCGAGAATGAAAGATGGTGCTTTGAAATCTTTCTTAATTGGTACGGTCGTATTGCCTCGCAGCTGAGCACATTCAAAGCTAGGCTGAAAATAGCGAGCAATTGGATTGGTTAGCTACAGGCTGGCTGTCTCCTACCATCACCCACCACAAAGTATTAGATTTGTAGAAAATCGCATTTTCTCTTCTCCAGAAACCCTTTTTTGCACACATGAATGCTCACAGAACCCCTCCAACAATATCAGCATAAAGAAAAATTGAGAGACAAAGCATTAACCTCTTTCCACTATAAACACAATACACAGACCTAAAGCAAATGTTTTACTCATATAAAACATTCAGCAAGAACAGACACAATATACAAAACATATCCTATTCGAAATATATAATTTTATATTTATCAACGTGCACAAAATTCTCAAAAACACATCTTAACTACAACTTTTACTTATGGCATAGAAAACATTCTTAAGGGTAAGTTACTCCCTTGTGAGTAATAAAGCAGCCATCGTTTTGCTGAGTGTACTCATCTAGTAAAGCATTCTGAGCGCTCATTAATAACCAACGACAAAATCAATTGACTTATGTTGCTTATGCAAATTCAAATCACTGCTCTGTTCCTCCTTGGTGCACACTGCTGGCAGTGCGGCCATGTTTACACTGTAACAACAGCAAGAAAACTGGCGCCATCAAGCTCAAACTTCGATTATGTGACCGCAATAGTACCAGCTATAAGCACGCATGAGCAGAAGGCAGTGTGACAAACCTAAAGACGTTAAGAGAAAAGTGCAGATAATGTTTGACTTACTCCCGTATACTCGGCGAGTTTTCCTATTTGATATATTTCACTGAAAATCAAGTGGCAATACTCTTTGCATTCTCTTCAGCTTTCTTCACGATGATTGTCAGGATATTTGAATTCTCCTTTCACTATCAAATTCTTTTTCTTTTTTCAAGGCTCTTCCAGATTGTTTCAAACCAATTCAATGTTGATGGATATAAATCTCATCATCAATTCCGATATATTTTCAGTCTCTAACAAAATTTAAAAGATCTTACCATATTTTTAAAAACTTTAGCTTTTACTAAGCGGTCTGATGGAGAATTGTATCCATTTATTATTTTTATAACTGACCATTCGCACATTACAATGTTGATCTTAACTTAAAAGATATTTTTTTACTATTGAATATTGTTGCACATCTAGTCTGGTGTTTCCGCTATGTATTCACATATTCTTGACAAAATCTAAAGAATACTCTGCAGTGGTATCGGTCTTGACCTGGCATCTCGGTTTCAGTTCCCACTCCCGACGTAATGTAGCTTCTCTGTATCTTTTTAATAATTATTTTCGTGGTAATTTTTCTGATTAACTTTCCTTTTTGGCATCTAGACTCCAAGATTTTAAGCGTAGTACTAGATTGGCAGCTAGGTCCCATCACATTAAACTAGAAATTGCTAGAAGTAACTGTAAGCTATATTCTAATAGTGTCTTCTTCCGCACTTCTCGCTTGTGGATTTCTCATCAAGTACAACCTGTTTTTTTATTGTCCTTTATTTTCAATAAAAATTTCTCAGTTTCTTTTATCCTCAGTAACCCCTTACGTCTTAGTGGCTTTATAGCCATACCTGTGGTGATATGATTCTTTTTTTTTTTCGATTTATTTGTCTTTTGATTGTAATTCTGTTTGATGGGTCCAGATAAAGATTTCTCTTTTTCCTTTATTACTGCTTGGTTATGCAACAAAATTCAACATTTCCCATTAAATATAGAAAGGTCATCCCTGCTAGTAATTATAGTAATACAAGCGGAAGTGGCCATTTTCGAAATTGTAAGTAACATATTTTGCATCAGTAAAAGAAACAATAACAGGGGTCAAATATACACCCCTAAATATTAGCGCCGTGAGGAATTGAAATGAAGTTAAAAAGGCGAGAAAGCACAGAATTAAAAATGACATAAAAGAAAATAAATCTCGCAAGTAAACCAAAATACGGAATGTTGATCCACTCAGATCAGCCATCGTAATCAAAATAGGTCTTCAAAGGAACGGCAAATCTCTAGTGTCAACTCACCATCTGCTTAAGGGAAGACAAATCTCTAAAAGGAAACCTTCGACCTTGGGACTTACTACCAAAGTCTTGTCTCGTTGAGTGAAGACACGTAAATAACTGACGCAGAGTGAGTTTGATCAAGCGCGTTCTACACTGCAGACAGTTATAAACCGTCATTCGTATAGAGGCGTGGGCACTAATCCGCGTATCTCTTGCCACCGATGTGGAAAAGCTTGTAACAGTCGTCGAAAAGGGATAAAAAAAAATCTTCTTTCGAGAAATCAAACCAACGTATAAACATGAATGTTGTGCTTGTCGAATTGTCAGCAACTAAACCGGTTCCTCTCCCCACTTTTCTGTTGACGAAGAGATTGCTTAACCGCCTAGTTGGAAGAAAAATAAAAGTTCTACAATTATGCACGGACAGAATATGGTAAAAAATTACCATAGATCATTATTATCAATACCGTAAATGAGAGAATAGTATAGGATGGTACTCTAAATCTCCAGTTTTTACCTATCAAAAGTGTATCTTTCTTCAAAGCGCCAATGCAAAACTCAGTAAATGAAATGAAACTCAAGAGAGCACTACATCATTATGTGCAGATACTTTACCAAAAACTTAATCTATTTGGCCACTTAAGATTTTTTTTGTCTGATGTAATATCAGTCAAGTTAACTTTAGCCATATTTGCAGCAGAAGCAGGCCTGCCACGGCAGGACCTGTCACTAAGAGCCGTTTCTCTTTTCTTCTAAATAACTCTAATGAGAAAGTGCAGCAGTTCACTAAACATTCACAAATCTGCTATGAATATTAGCACTTTCACCTTCCAAAGATACAAATCCTATGAAAGCTCATATATATATATATATATATATATATATATATATATATATATATATATATATATATATATCAAGATATAGATAAATTACATAAAAATGAAAATTCAATACCCTATTTGTATGGCCAATGGCCTGCTAACTAGACGCGGTGTTTCGATAAAATCAATGTGGAGAAGACAACGAGAAACCACTTCATTATCCCCCCCTCTAAGAACAATTACTACAACTAAAACATTTTAAATATTGACGGAAAGTAGGACGTTGGAACTGATACATCGCCCGCTTATGAAACACACTGGTGACAGGAGTTGCCTCTGGTGCATCTAGTGAATGTCTGCAACAAAGATAAGATTATAATCAGGAAATGGAACGTTAGAATATTGTGCCTATTCGGAACGTTAAAAAGAAAAAAGATAATGAAAAACTGAATATTAACATTTTGGGAGTAAGCAAAAAAAAAAAAAATTGAAAACAATAGGGATTTTATTGGTGATACTAAAGATTAAGCCATACAACATGGCGAACATCGTGGTATAGGTACTCACGTAAGAAAACAAAGGATATAAACTAGAAAATGTCAAAAATCAGAGCAAAGGACAATAAATTATCATGATCAAGTCGGAAAGGGGACTTATGAAAAAGTAAAAGTTGAATAAGATAGCAATTTTTTTTAAGTATGGCATTGGATCATGTAATAGACATAAAGAAAATGGATTTATTGGTGCAAAGCGAATAGCTAAGTCATAATCAACACTTGGTTTGAAGGACACCCAAGTGGCTTGTAATTTGAGTAAAACTTGGCAGGAGACATTAAAAACAGATAAACTTCAACAAACCATTTAGAAATGCAGTTTTGCACTCTAAGACATAGAGTGTCTGATCACAGCTGCGATTATGCGCTAGTCTTCACCTCCCACTCTTCCGAAAACGAAGTGTAAAGCCATCAGTACTAAAGAAACACAAAACAATGATTAAACTATAATACGACAAATTTCACAGCGATCCCACTTGCAAACAAACATATGCAGTTACAGTTAAGAACAAATATGAAACATTAGAATAAATGAGGGATCCAAAATGGAACATCTAAAATGGAACATCTAAAATGGAACATCTAAGATGGAAGCACCAGTGCTTCTTAAACCTCAACAAACGAGTTAGACATGCATTTTTGTTATCAATTCACTCCAAGCAAGGCGATGATACCTCTAAAATGCAAAGGGCTACTGGGAGTGAAAGAGAATGAAAAAAAAAAACTTTAGAAGGGGTCGGAAACCTAATCTTAAACAGGAAACAAGGGATAGACATCTACTCCTGATCAAAAAACCGGGGAGTAATATGAACCGGGCGATAGGTTTTGTACTCTGAATCATACTGACGGATCACTTGGACGATGACTGCAGGAAGGATTGCCTCCTAGTCATATGAAAATTAATTGTCAAGCTACAAGTATTAAAGAAGTCACAAAAACTATGACTAAACTGTAATGTGGCAAATTCTACAGCGATTCCATTTGTAAACAAGCGTATACAATTGTCGTTAAGAACAAATATGAAACATTGGAATAAATGAGTGATCCAAAATGGAACATCTAAAATGGAAGCACCAGTGCTATATGAAAATCAAGACGTGGAAAAAAGATAAATGAAATGGACGACAGTTGAAATTATTGACCTAAGGAAAGAAAGACAATAGGTAATACCAATAAATATCGCAGATTATATGTGATTAAGCAAAATCTTGAGAAATAAGTATAGGTAAGTAAAAAAGGAATGGCTTATTGAGAAATGTGCAGAGATTTAAACAAAATCAAACTACAAAGCATATACGTGATAAGCATGCATAAAAGATAAAACAGACAGCAAGGTTGAAAACGTGCTCTTTGACAGAATGCATAACACCTAAAAATGAAGACTTAATAATAAAAAAAAGGGAACCGAGATGGAATGAATACGTAAGAGAGCAGTTCTATGATAACAGAGGAGAAAAAATTACTAAAATCATAAAAGGATCCGTGAAACTAAAATCTGAGGTTAGGTTGGCACTGGACAATATTAAAAAGAAGCAATAGGTCAGATGCTTGACAATCTGAGACGATTTGGGGATTGATAAGGTTACCGAAATGATAAGTGAAATATATTAAAGCGGTTAAATATTTGAGGATCTCAGTATATCAGTCTTCATAGTGTTGCCTATGAAACCATATATGGATGAATGCGAACTCAAATTAAAAATTAGGATCCTAACGAGCAGGATTTTTAGCAGATTTAATTGTGGTTTTCTTCAAGAGATTTTAGAAATCCGGCTTTCCTGGTCAGAACATTCAATAGAATCATCTCTATTTATGTTTCATTCATTACAAAGCTCTTTGATAAAGCACAACACGAAAAATCTCGTTAAACTATTAAGAAATGTTGATTACACGCAAACGATATTCCATTACTCTATAACCTGTACTGGGAACAAACAACTACCATGCGTATCATCTTCCATTCAGGACATGGGCGTTTATGACTCTCCACAATTTCCTATCCCTTGTTAGCATTAGAGGTGTTTCTCCTTTTGCTAAGCTACCCATCCCCTGTTCCGCCATTCATTTACACAAGCTTGTCATGAAAGTGGCTTGATGCTTTCTCCTATCTTTTCGACCATCCTTACGCCATGTGGACTTCTCTGTTACTTACTTGAACCGTCTCTATCCGTCTATCCTTCAGTAGAATCATTTCTGTTGAGAGATTGTCCATCAATCACCGCCGTATAAGGTGATGGATATCATGTATAAGTCCAGCACTTTTTCCTTTGTTTCTAACGAAATTTGTCCAGAGAACGATTTAATTCAATACACAAACATAAAAAGTAGACTACAACAAGTATATCTTTTTTGCTGGATTTATTTTCCTATCTGGATGTATTATGTGCAAAATAACTTTGACACAAAATTAGTAGCGGATTCAGTGGAAATCCAAAACACTATCAGAAAAGATGCCAGGAAAAACAAGAAAGAGATAACCATTAATTGAAAGAAGAGAGAATCCATGATTGTCAGCAAAGAGAACAGCCAAATGTAAGAGTTATGTATTAGTGACGTCAAAATCAAGCAGGGGCGTAATAACAGACAATGGAGTGTATGAGGCAGAATAACGAAGACACATAAGGATATAGAAAGGTCATTTCAGAAGCTAAGCAAACTATTAAGCAAGAGGAAAATATCTCTAAAAAAACAAAAAAAAAACAAACAATGTGATTGAACTATCATGTGACAATTAATCTGCTCTATGGCGGTGAATGCTGGACAGTCTTGTCAAAGATGAAAAAGAGACTTGAAGCGACAGTAGTTCTTCTGGAGAAAGTTGAAAATACCATAGACAGAAAATGCCAGAAACAAAGGGAAGTATTAAAAAGAATAAGAACTACAAAAATCTACTGCTAACAATCAGAAAAAATAACAGCTGTAATATTAGGGAAGTCAAAATGAGGAAACACGGCTTGGAAAATTTAATAATGACAAGGCACAATAAGAGGAAAAGAGACATGAGGAAACAGCGGTGAATCTAATTATTTTTAGTAAATGGATTGAAAACCAAATACTACAAAACAGGTTTGGTTTGGTTTGCTTTGATGTGTTTTAGCGCATAACAACCTCATTGGGTTATTTAATGCCGACAACTTTTTTCCTGGTAATGTTTTGTTTGGTCGAAAATCTATTTCTGGTAATATTTTTTCCCTCAAAAATGTATGGCTGGTAATATTTTTTTCTTCAAAAATTTATTTCTGGTAATAATTTTTTACAGAGTGTTTCTAGTATTAAAACCTATTTTTATACTTTTACAATTCTTTTCTACCTCGGTTTCGGGGTTAACTATTTGCTCATAGCTGGATCCCTAACAGGTGCTACCACCCTGAGTCAGGGTAGACCTGGGAACGCCAGCAATTAAGAGGTGGTCCCACACTCTTCAAAACCTCCTGATCAGAGGGCTTGCTGCTGGACGTAGTTTATCGTCTTACCCTGGATCCGGATGTAGTTTATCATGATACCCAGGACAGTATAAAACAGAAGTGTTCGTAAAGAAGGAAGACAGAAAGCTATGGAGAACTATGATCGTCCAAGGCCTGAAGGGATATAACACACAGGGATTAATTTTTCTTTTCTTTTATTATTTTCTACATATCACGTGGTTTCTGCTCAGACTATTTGTTTAATTACCTGAAGCCGGATCTTTTTCACGCTTCTCAGTGAATGCCAACGCTTTAAGTCAGTTTTCTGAATACGAAATATTTATCACTATCTTCTTCCCTCTCATTTTTCCAAACATTATTTGCTTTTTTCTCTGTGTTTATCTGGGATTATCTCGTCTTGTCTTCCAGGGGATTTCTTCTAATGACCCCTAATTGATGTGCTACAAAGTAGTAAATAAAGAAAATGGCACAGGTTTTCTTTTTCTTTTCCTTAATAACAGGATGCAGTAGGGAAAAGATGCGTACCATTTCCCCTCTAAGGTCTTCTTATTCCCCAGTGAACCACGTGTCGAATTGTACCCAACAAAACATACAAATTGCCTAAGCCGATAACTACGCCATAATCAAGAAGCTCTTCTCCTATATTAGATCTTCATTAAAACTTTAAACAGACCATACGTACAAATGAGTATATTTCAATATACACACATACATTTACCATATTTTATATCCTTCTATTTTATTTTTGCTACGGCAATAAAATACTGATATATTTAAAATATTTTTGTAATAAAATTCCTATCGTCTCTTCGAAAAAACAGTTCATGCAACACAAACTGTCTTTAAATACCCCCCCAGTATGCATCAAGAATTGATAATACTACAACCATCTAGTAACTTTGACATCATTGGTTCTGATACGTATGCAACAGTCTGCAATACTAAAAAAAAGCTGTGTCTCTTTTTAAGTGTCCTTTACGCAACCATGTCCTCAATCTCTCGTTTCCCAAATCTTCTATTTGTATTTTAAATTATCACTGATTTATTGAACAATTTTGTTTTCGCGTTGCTTTCCTAATTGTTAATTCTTATGATTATCTTTTTGATCTGGCTGGACACCCAAGACAGTTACGATTTATCAAAAGGCCCATAGGCTCGGATAAGATAGCCTGACGGAGCCCATCCTTCTTCGGAATGGTTTTGAATTTTCCAGGTTGCTGCATAAAAGCAAGAGATCCCAGGCATCCCTGCTACTTAACCCAAAGCTAGAGGGGAGATATATTTGTACATTTCCTATGTGAAAGTGAATGCAACCACCTCACTGCCGGAATTCGAAATTGCTTAACCGATTTCTCCTTCAGAGTCTCTACAATTTACACTAGCAACACATATTCTCACAAAACCTATTTTCTAGGCACCATAGTTAAATAGGGTGATATATAGATTCCCAAGTTGGCATCAACGCGGATGACACTACAATTTACTCCTGCCTCAAAAACAAATCTAGTGTCGCTGACAAAACTAACCTGGCCGTGCGTCTCGAAAACGACCTCCAATCGGTTGTGAACTGGGGCAGGAATTGGCTGGTCAACTTTAATGCCTCAAAAACAAAACTGGTCTCTATTAATCACCACAGAGATCCATCCCTGCCCCCCATTAGAATGTCTAACGCTCAAATTCTCGAGAGCACCTCTCTGCGGCTGCTCGGTCTCACGTTGACAGCTGACCTGAGATGGAACAAATACATTGAGTCAATTGCTTCATCCACCGCAAGGAAGGTTGGCTCCCTGTGCCGAGCCAGGAAATTTTCTCCCCGGAATCGATCCTTCAGATCTACAAATCAACAATTCGCTCTTGCATGGAGTATTGCTGCCATATATGGTCTGTAGCCCCTTCTGTTTGCCTCGGGGTTCTTGATAGGCTCCAGAGGCGGATATGCAATATAATTGGCCCTGTTCTGCCATCTCGTCTACAGTCGCTATCCCACAGATGCGCCGTCGCCTCTCTCTGTCTTTTTCACAAATACTTTCATGGTAATTGCTCTGATGAGCTGCATTCGCTGGTTCCCAGTCTTCATGAATTCAAGCGCCCTACGAGGCTAGCATCCCGCTTTCACCCTTTCACTGTTGAAACTATTAAATGTAGCCGTCTCTTCTACTCCAAGAGCGTCATATCTCGCACCTCTCGCCTGTTGAACTCCCTTCCCTATTCCTGTTTCCCTGAGAGCTATAATCTCCAATTATTCAAATGTAATGTCAATCAACATCTCCAGTTGCCTTGATCTATCCACTATCCTTCTCCTCATCCTTTGCTCTTGCTCCAAATCTTCTGTAACCCCTTGCGTCCTAGTGGCTTCCTGCCTTACTTGGGGTGAAACGCTTAAAAAATATATATATATATATATATATATATATATATATATATATATATATATATATTGTAGTGGCATACCTACAGACGATAATGGATATGTCCCCATTCATATAAATACAGTAGTAAATACTCTATGTCGTTCGGCAGTCGGAGATTTGTCTCCAGCTGTACTAGTCAAACTCTCTGCCTCCGGACGGAGAGGATCCCTAGACTAGGCTATGTCGAAGGGCAGAGTCTGGTCTTGGGAAATAGCTACCTGGCCCCGTTTTACACAGGGTCTACAGAGAATTTTGGGCTGCGCTTATGGGCTCGGATATCCCATATTAAATTCGGCCATGTGCCACATCTAACCCAGTGAAGCGCTTGGTAGATATCCTGCAGTTGGAGATTCATTGTGGAATTCAATGACTCACTTCTAGAAGTTGACTACTTCTCCAAGCCGCTGGCGTATCTTATATGTGTTGTTCTTGTCCTAAGTATTATCGTTTATAACCAACCTTCGTTTGATTGTTCAGTAACCTTCGTTTGATTGTTCAGTAACCTTCCGTCGCTTACAACATATGTGGATCTCAAAATATTATTTTGCTCTTTACTATTGAAGAGAGTGTCTAGTTAGTTCATATCATCTACATGGTGGAAACTATATTGTTTATACATTTTTCAGTGTACCGTTCTTTCTACTATCACTGTCTAGTTACATTCACTGATCTTGTATTTTCTATCGCCATTTCTTTTAAACAGACGATATTTATTATTTCTCGTTTTGCCCGGAGATAATTCTAATGCATTTTCTATTCTGTATAATTATATCAGTGTTTTATTTTCACCCTCGATATTTATTTTTTGTTTGTTTTTGGAAGTCTCTGGATTTTTTTTCTTGTGTTGTTCACTGTCCTCTTATCTGTTGACCTTTCATCAATTGCTTTTAATGTCTATTCACAGAATGTTGAGGTTACAGACAGTTGACATGTGACAGGAACAAGAAAAAATAGAGAAAAAAATCTATTTAAAAATTGTTAGCATAACGCCCACTTTAATTGAAACTAATATGGTAGAAAGTTATCTGATTGCAAACGGTAATGTGAAGATTTATCGTACAAAAATATAGTTCGTTCTGAATTCTACAAAAGCAGTCAGGAACATTACCAGAAAACATTTCTTTTTGTTTTTCTGATAAGCTATAGAAATAAGTACATGAGACAACGGAAAGGGAGAAAAATAACGAATGTTCGTTTATATTTCAAATCACCAACCAAGTGATTTTTTTTACTAAATTTAACTCAGTGCAACATTCAAGAGTCCCTCATTGTAGCTGATTACTGAACGAGGTTTGGTGATATGATTGTAAGAAAAGGTAGAAAGTAGAGAAGATCATGGGTGATAACTCGCCATGTCTGAGGCATTTCAATCCGGGTGCCCAAAACCATTCCATTCAAATCCATTCAACACGTCTTGATTGATCCTGATATAATAACTTCCTCTATCTAGAATTCTCTATTGTATTGCTAGTCTCACTTAACACTATGAGAACTTTTTTATCATTCAATAGAGGAAGCTACGATATAAAGAATGAGGTTAATGTAAACTGAATTGGCCGTAAATCTTATATACGCGTGAGACTAAACACAGTAATGACTTGAATGAAAAAGCCAAAATAGATGTAAGCTTTTATTAAAAAATAATTATAAATTTACTTTTTTTTCCGAAAAACAATAAACAAACTTATAGAATTTAAAATCTGTGGGTTGTTTCCCAAATACATATCCTGTAATTATTTGTGTAGAATATTGCATTCACTTGTGTATAATTATTTACCCGCTGCCCTAGGTAGCAAGATGTGGCACAAGGACGAGTTTAAAGAGGGCTATCCGAGCCCGTAGGCTCGAGTAAAAAATCCCTATAGACCACGTAAAAACGGAGTCAGTTTCCCGAGACGAGACTCCGCCCCTCGGTAGAGTCTCGTCTGAAAAGGCACCCTCTGACATAAGCCAGGTATAATATGCACAGCTAACTTTGGGACATACTTAAAAGAAATTCTGGAAAAAGTCACTTTTCTCTTGTCGCTTATTATTAATGTTTCTGTTTCTAATCTTTCCACATCCAGTAACCCCTTATATCTTAATGATTTTACTGCCTTTCATTTACTATTTACAGTATTCGGACTATTGTCCTCATCTTTGTCGCCATATTTATTACAACGTTTCAGCCGTTGTACGCTCCGGCCTTCTTCAGGTTGGAATGTCGAACTGAACCCTTTATTTCGCACACTGGGGTAGACTGTTCTAGTTCCACGTGCCATGTTTAATGGATATCAGTTATCAGTTATCTCCTGTTAAAGTTCTCTACTGCCTTAACCGGGTATTGAACTCACTCTCTTTGTCACTGGATCTAACCAACACCTTTATCTACTTTGCCATGTGTCCTTGAGGACATCTATGTATGAATTTCTGGGTATTATAAACCTAATGTCTTCAGCAAGCATTTTTTACCGGTGCTCATATTGCAATTTTTGCTGTTATCATTGCATTTTTTACCAGATATCATATTGCAATTTTTGTTGTTATTATCGGTTTTCTCTGGCACTTCTTATTACTGGTTCACATATTGTATTCATTTCTATGCTTGGTCGGCTCAGGAGATTTTTGTGGCCTAGCATATGTGCTGAATTCCTTCAGTTTACGAAATAAAAAAATCATATTCCGGTGCCTAGCGTTTAATCCTCTTTAACGGCAGATAGAGACCAATAAAGATGATATCTGATTCTGGATGACAATGACATCGAAAATATCCTTACGCTGAAAACATACAACAAAACTGTCATGGCGTCTATCTCTGACATAGACAACAGTGAAGCAAACAAAAATGAGTTTAATATTGTTGAGAATAATTAAAATTAAATAAAGCCTTTGATTAGTGATTTAAACGTTTTATGACACATTAGTTAATTTGAACAATAGACATGACTGACTTTTAATCATAACGTCCCAAGTATGACAACACACGAAAAAAGTTAATATTTAATTCCATTATATAATGCTCCCCTTAAAATTCTGGTTTTAAAATCCGTGAAAAAGTGCGTATTATGCACAAATAAATACGGTATCGATAAGAAAGCGTTGCGCATAAAAATTGAAGATTTAAAGTTTTTAATCTGCCACTTCAAACATTTGTAAGTTAAAGAACTCTTTTCAGATATTTTTCGTTTTTCCTTGTCAGTTACTATATTTAGCCTAAGTAGAAGGTACACGCAGTGAGAGTCAATATCAGTAAAATCAGCTCGTCAACTATTACCTTAAATCAAGCCGCTCTTCCCTCAAGTCCAAGTCAAACACATAGAATAATATTTGTAATTTTTTCTTTTCGCAAATGCTTGGTTTGTTTTTGTTGAGGCCAGTGCAACTTAGGAGGACTTGTTATCTTTATTGTCACTATCACGTGATTATCTGTCTTGAGGCAAGATCTGGATAATTATCCGAGTATAATTCAGTGAAGTCATTTACAATGTGAGTCGAAAAGTCGAAAGAGGAGGAAAATATAATTTGAGAAAGATGAAGATAAAGAAGGATAATAATTGAAATAAAAATCGCTGAATATATTTTGACACTGAATAGAGAGAAGGATGGAAAAACAGAAAAAAAGGGCAGTTGCTGACAAAGAAAGTCTCGAGAATTGAGAAAGAAAAGCGAAATTGGTTAAGGAGAAGAAAAGTTAAATGGAGAAGGAAGGAAGTTCAATAAAAGCTTTAAGAAGAAAAATAAATGAAATGTTGAAAGAAAAAAATCACTATGAATTTCATGAGAATGAGTGAATGAGGATGAACAAGAAAAAGAGGAGGAAAGAGAAAATGACGAAAGAAAGAATTAAGATGAAAACAAGGAAGAAAAAGCAAAAAATTAAAAAAGGAAACTGAATATAGTAGGAGGAGGACAAAGGAGACTGAAAAAACGAGGAATTAGGAAGGAGGAAAATGAGGAGAAGGACGAGGCGTAGGGGAGGAAGTGAAGAAAAAGGAGAACGAGGAGTAAGGAAGGCGAAAGAATAAGAAGAAAACAAGGAGGTCAAGAAGTATTAAAGGATTGTCTTCGTAACGAGGAGTAATGAAAGAAATTGAAAAAAAAAAGGAGTAAGGAATGATGAAGAAGAGGCAGGGGACGAAGAGTGGGGAAGGAGCAAGATGAGGATGAGGAGAAAGAGATGGAAAAGGAGTAGGGAAGAATGAAGAGGAGATGGAGAAAGAAAAGGGGAAGAAAAAGAAATTAAAAACAGGGAAGAGAATTTAATATACTAGGAGGAAGAAGGAGGAGGAGAATAACGAGGAATTAGGAAAAAGAAAAAGGAGGGGGAGATGGATGAGGACGAGGGGCAGAGAAGGAAGTGAAGAAAATTTGATGAGGGATAAAAAATTACCTAAGAGAAGACTATTCAACGCGATTAATGAAGGAAGAAGAGAAGAAGAAGAAAAATTGATAGTTTTAAAGAGGGAGAAGAGGAGTTATCTGATTGAGGATGATGGAGAAATATTTTTTTCCCTATTGAAGGAGGAACAGGGGGAGGAGAAAAAAGGAGGGTGAGGAGTAATGAGGGAGAAGAGAAGTAGGGAAGGAGAGAGATGAGGATGAGGAGATGGAGGAGGACAAGGATTACTGAAGGAGGAAGAAGATAACATATAAAAAATGTTTTGAGGAAGTAAATTTGGAGAAGAGAAGTAGGGAAGGAGAGAGATGAGGATTTTTAGGATGACTAAGAGGGTACTGAAGGAAGATCGTGTGGAGGAGGAGAAAAAAAGGAGCGTGAGGAGTAAATTTCCTAGAATAGAGATTCATTTATTTTGAGATGAGGATGAGGATTCATTAGGAATCTAGGAGTACTGAAGGAGGAAGAGTAGGAGGAGAAAAAAGGAGTAGGAAGATAAAGAAAAATCAAACAAAATGTGTAATCATCGTTATTTAATCATCTCCAACAATGTAAATGAGAGTTTGGGACTTTTTCCTATTCCTCCAAGTCTCATATCCCTTCTAAGAATTCCTTTATTTGTTTATGATTTGTTTTCAAATTTGTTAAATATTTAATGATTCTCCATTCAGGCATTTGGCTTTACAGGAAGAATTTAAAGTCTGAGGAATCGGAATTTTAGCCAGAGGAGAAATTGAGTAGTAATTTCAGTCATAATCATAAATGCAATGGTAAAAAGAATTATTAGATGACAATTCCAAAATGAGAGAGAAAATTGAGGAAACCTGGCATTTCAAGTGGCTGGGGACAAGTTATGGAACCGGAAACTCTAAAACCCGCTGATATAAAGGAATTGACGTGAAAGCAACGTTACAGATTCTTTCCTTTTTAAAGTTCAAAAGCTATTCTTTGTTTTTTTTTCTTTTTGCTTGCATGTGTGTATATAAATGGGTGTGTATTTATGTTATGTGTACATGTATGTATGTTTGTTTTTATATGCATATATTTACGTGTGTGTATGTGTGTATCGGTATGTGTGCATATTTGCATGTGCTTGTTTGTATGATTGTGAGTATAACTGTAGGTTTTCGTTTGTACTCATCTGTATGTTTATGTGTCGGCATATCTATATACATGTATGTATTTATGTGCGAGTGGGATGCAGTATATATGTATGTATATATTTTGTTGGTTTCACAAAATGTGTGTGTGGGAATTTTTTCTGCTTTCTTTTAGAATATACTATTCTTTTTATTTTTTGCAGAATCTTTTCCTTTTATGTGTCATATCTCCTTAGGCTGCGGTCGATTATGGCTCTCCACAAATTCCTCTCCTTTTCAACTCTGAACAGTGTTATTCTCCTTACTCTCCCTGCTTGTCCCAGTTGTTCTGTCATCCATTTATATAAGCTCTTCAGCGACATTCAGTCCGTGGTGTTCACAGTGTTCTTCTGTAGAAGTTCATGTCTGTTGCTTCAAGTCTTGGTGGGAAATTTTACAACATTCACTGTCATAGAGGAGCATTGATTTTGACATAGCAGTTCATCATTTTATTTTTATTTTTAATTCATTGTATCTCTTTTAAAAGGCTTATATAGGACTTACGAAATGTGTTGTTTTTCATCAGACCACAAGATTTCAAACATCAGAGTTTTAAGCTTTCACAAAACTGTATATATATATATATATATATATATATATATAGATAGATAGATAGATAGATAGATAGATAACTAGACTCGTTTCGAAAAAACCCTCGAATTTTTTTTATTGCTTTTCAAATCAATCTCGAATATTTTTAAAGTTTTTTAAAAAAGAAAGAGCTACAAACATGAACTTCTGGCTCACTAGGTGTATCTATATATATATATATATATATATATATTTCATTGACAAATTTATTTTTTTCTACTTATTTTCAGTTGGATCCTTTCATATTCACGGACAAGCTATTTGGTATCATCATTAAAGGAAGAGAAACAATTACCATGTTATTAGATATTATTTATTCCTAGTAATTTCGACATTAGCACAATGTCATCATCAAGGTGTTTTTTTTTTTCAAGATAAATTACCCTGTATCAACACGGTATTTTTCTCTCTTCCTGTAATAATTACACCAAAAAGCTTGTCCGTGAATATGATTGCATCCAATTGAAAATAAGTCAACAAAACTTGCCTAAATTATTCAATGAAACATTTTTCAATGAAACATACTGCCAAAATATCCGCAATATATATATATATATATATATATATATATATATATATATATATATGAATACAAAATTTACTGTTGGTTGGAGTAATCCCAGGCAAAACACGGAAATATAAGTAGAGTGATCAATACACAGTTCTACCAAGCATGTATTTATTTATAGGTCTACACTTTGACATTATTTCTGATCGTTCGTTTAGTAGTTGTTTTCTGTCTGGATGTATTACGATAGTCAACTTTTCCTCTTGACACAATCTACAACTGCTGCCTCTAGGTCGCCCTGATTTCACTTTTTTCAGTGTACATCACCAAACTTCTATTATTTTTTCTTCCAATTTCAAGATGTACTCAGCAATTTCGTGCCATTCGAATAATTTTGTAATTTGAATGAACGAACATGTTTGTACCATACTTTTTGAAGCGCCCTTCGGTTAATCCCACATAAATCTTTTTTGTCCATCCATATTGTTGAAACTTGACTAATGCATGGAATAATAATGCAACACAAAATGTACTTAGAACAAAATGTATTGAAACAAGAAAGTGTACACAATATTTACATATAGTCTTTTGTATATTTCTGGTAAGACCGTTCCTGGAGAATGTGTTGACTGAGTTGCAGTCGGGCAGAGTCTCTGGTTGAATCTCTCGATTCCTTCCTCTCTTCCCGGTACCAACCATATTTATATGGTCGGTACTCCACTATGCAAATTAGGTGGATCCCACCACAACACATATGTTCAACTTCCGCCTGGTAAATCACGTTTTCTGTATAGGAAGATCTGTTCAATGGCCATTTGGTTTTGACCCTGCAATTGCAATGTTTGTTGATATCACTATCTACCCTCAGATTCTTCGTATTATGCCCGTTAATAATGTTATACAAATTTCCAGTATTGCTGTAACTCAGTTCTACAGTGTTGCTATTTAAAATGTTTGACAATTCTGAAGGTCTTGGGAAACGTTTCTTGATTAGATTAAGAAAATTTTTTCCTAGGTTTGTTTTCACTTGCAAATTGAATGGAGGAGGTGGATGAACGTATATTTCCTTTCTTGTTCTTATTTTCTTTGTATCTTTTCTGTTTGGTTAATTTGGGGATCATATTTTAGGTCAGATATATATATATGCTCCCTCTCCCTTTAATCCAATTACATATTATTTTTTCCTTTCATTAATTATTTCCCTTGACAAAGTATTCTTTGACAATCGGCATTCAGTTCCCTTTGGGATTTATTTGATCAAAATGTTTGAGTGGTTCGACTTGGTGTTTACGTTTTATAGCGCCAAATTTGGTTTCATGCACCGTGAGACCGTACCTTGCAATAAATTAAATTCAGTCTCTAAAAATTGAACAATTCGCATATTCATTTCAACGTTAATTTCTAAATTCAGGCTTTTAAAGAACTCAAAGAGCTTTTCCTAATTACATCGTTAGCTCTTTTATTTTCAGGAACCATAATCAGCCCATCGTCTCTGTAGATGCCATGGTTATCCACGTGTAAAATTATGTTGATATTACTTAATATGTAGATGCCCATTAAGTCGGAAATTTTTGCCTCATCATAACCTCCTTGGGCGACATCAAAGACAAATTCGTTTGATTTTTTTATCCATGCTTCTCCGTTATTCATCAAAAGAGACTTATGAAATATCCATAAAACCTTTAGTATAATGTAATGCTTCCAACAATCTTTGTTTTGAAATGGATGGATAGAAGTTTTTAATATCGTATTTTATGAATATTTGTCTTTCTTTGTTTTCAATAATATTAAACCAGGAGATATACTCATAGGTTTCCTTCCATTGGTTTACCTGTGTAGCTATTCACAGCAGGTTGCATATGTTTTGTATTATTTTTCGGTTTATTTTACCCAGTTCCGTTTTTGTTGGTTTTATAAGGCGGAATATAAGACAGCTGCGAAGATCATCTTCGTGGTCCGACAGAAAAGCCTGTTTTTCACATATGGTCAGGAATCTATCACTGATGCTCATTTTGTCTGTAATATATTTGGCTTCTTTGTTAATTTCTCCAATATAAGTAGCTGGAGTTTTAATTATTTCGTCAGACATTTTGTTTTTGTCAGTTCTTGGCCTCATAGTTTATATTCTTTTGGTTTTATCGCCCTTTACTAAAATGTCCCTTGTTTTACTTATTTTTTCACTGTCACAGTAAGGTTCATTTGGAACGTTCTTGTATATTTTCTAAACTTTATTCTGTCCATTATGCGTATTAGATTCCTTTTCGAACCCAGATAGTGTTTCCACTACGGTCGAGTATTTCCTAGATTTAAATTGTGACTTTTCGGTATTCTCCTTGGTAGCATATTTATGCAAATTGAAAATGGCACCCCATCTCATTCCAGATAGTGCATATATGACCATACCTACTTGATATAGGTACGTTTTTAGAGATTGCGTGACCTTGAATTTTTGCATAGTAGGATGCACCAGTATAATAGTTCGAGGAAAAATATTCAAAGAACTGTAAAATTTGGAGTAATATCTTCACTTCAAGAGAGTAAATTAGGTAAATATCCGGTTTTATTAGAAACTGAAGCACAAAACAAATGTATTTACCGAATATAAAGTGCTCGACTGCTGAACAGGAGTTAAAATGTATGAATACAAAATTTACTTGTAGTCGGGATAATCCCAGGAAAAACACGGAAATATAAGAAGAGTGCTCAGTACACAATTCTGAGAAAAGGATATGTAGAGTAGCTTAAAATTATAAAATATTAAAATGTCTACTCGTAATCTCTACCTATGTTTCTACCGTTAGGTGTCATCAGGTGAAGGAGTAAATTTAGTTTTCTAGCGCCTCGTAATTCCTGTTTAAACGGAACATTTACTGAAGGGGAGTCTGTATGAAAAAAAAAGTAATTTTGCTGTGTGGAGTCCGTGCGTAGGTGGGGGGGTATGCTTTTTTGATGTTAAGATGAAAAAAGATGAAAGAGACGCCGTAGTTTTTGTTAACCGAAGTACTTTTGATCTTTTCCAAGACAAATTTATTGTAACTGCGATAAAAAATCTGCTTTCTGATGGTGATTTTTAAAAACACGCCCGAACGCGGCTTTGTAATTATTTTCAAAATTTATCTATTGTAGCTACGGAATATTTTACAAAATAAGAGTTTCAAAATAAGTTAGCTGACCGCAAATTAATAGAAATGTAAAATGGAATTAAATGTTACATGCATTTGGATATGTTTTTGCTATATTCGTGGTAAATTTTGTTGAATATTTTTGATTGATTTCGATTTAGAGAGCCTCGAGAATTTGAAGTTTTTGTTTATTATTTTCATGGTGTAGTATATTGGTGTTGTCAACAAGTATGTTCCAGTATTGTGAAAGTAGACAGGAATGTGTTTTAGATGTCAAATAAAACTTCAGTATGCGTCAAGGACACATGGCACAGTGGATAAAGGCGTTGGTTAGATCCAGTAACAGAACCCAAAGAATGTGAGTTAAAGCGGTGGAGAGCTTGACAGGAGATAACTGATAACTGAGATCCATTAGACATGGCACGTGGAACTAGAACAGTCTACCCCATTGAGCCAAATAAAAGGTTCAGCTCTTTGGTTCTTGTCACTGGATTTAACCAACGTCTTTATCCACTGTGCCAAGTGAGCTAAATAAAGGGTTCAGTTCAACATTCCAACCACCTGAAGAAGGCCGGAGAGTACAACGGCCGAAGCGTTGTAATAAATATGGCGACAAAGACGAGGACAATAGTCCGAATAATGTAAATAGTAAAAATAAAGCTTGTATCTGACAAATGAAGTGTAAGACGTTTTGATAATGTTGTGGTCGTCAAACCAAGATATGTACTTATTTTTTTTTTTTAAGAGATACAATCTCCCAAAAGATATTCAAACTAATATACGGTGATATGTTTTTCCAAAATACTATATATATATGTGTGTGTGTGTGTGTATGTGTCTGGGGGAGGGTCAAAATATTAAAGATATTTTTGTATTTAAATTCATTTTCCCTAATTTCGCAAGTATGTTTATATATCCCTAGATACTCATATATGCGACTGCCTTAGAAGTTAAAAGTTAAAAACGTTGGTTTAATTTTCAATCTTAAAAGTGTAATTATGATTTTCCTTTATTGTCTACAAATTGCTTGTGAAATTAAACAGAGAAATAGATGTATCTCGCCTGACTGCTTATAATATTGAATACTAATTGTCCTTACTAAAGAAAAGACCGATGTTTTTTACACACACATATATATATATATATATGTGTGTGTGTATGTGTATAATTTTACGCAAACACACATACACACACATATATAGAACTTTTGACATGAACAAAGGCTTATAATAAAAGATAAAAAATAAATATTAACGGCTTTTTGAAAATTCACACATTTCCTTTCTTTTTTAATCCCAAGTGACAACAGCTAAGGAAAAAGTACAATTATTTATGTACACATGTACACACACACACACACACACACACATACATACATACATACATATATTTCTTTCTTTCGTTTTGGGATCTGATGAAGCCTTTAATGTCTAAACACGTAATAAAATCTATTTTCAATTTGTCAAATTTCTTAAAGATTTTCTCAAATTCCGTATATATATATATATATATATATATATATATATATATATATATATATATATATATATATATCCTTACTCTGTCCTGGACATTGAGTTCTACCTGGATCCTATCCTCTTGAATTTTTTATTCAAAAAATATAAATATATGTGTATGCATCTATGTATATATATTTTGCATATGTATGTGTATATTTACCACTAATATTAGCTATATATATATATATATATATATATATATATATATATATATATATATATATATATATATATATATATATATATCAACCTGGTTAGTACTTTCTCAGTGTTTTAATTCTTTCGCAGAAGGCTAATTAAGACAAAATATTTTTTTCGTTATCTGAACCCCAGTTTGCAAGTTCAAGGTTGTTTAGTTACCTGTACATCAACCCTTTGGGACATTACTGACAGTGTTTGCTTTATTTGTCAAAAGACGTAGTGAACTCAAATTCAGAAAAATCGCACATAATTTGGGGAATTGATTTTTATCATTTTGATTACATTTAACGCAGAACAAGGGCGACATTTTTATTGTGTTTTTTTTTAAGTATGATTTACAAAATATCTCTTAATATTTTTATTTTTTTTTTAGTCGAATATAACTTTATGTTGCTGTTTATTTATTTTCTCAGTAGTTAATTTCCCGAGCGATTTTCTGAGAAACAAATCTTTCTTTTTTTCATTAAGGTTAAAGACAAATCAATGTCTATTGAAGAAAGTAATCAAGAAATTCATCAATTTGTTCGTCGCTGTATAATAAATGAAAATATATGAAATCATCAATTGCAAGAACCGCAGTATTTGACTTTCTACTTTATGTAAGGCATTTTAGAAATATAAATTATTGTAACAGCATGAAACATTGCATCCACAAGTATGTTTAATTAAATAGAACAAGCGTTATGTTTTAAACATAATAGATATGATAAAAACAGAGAAGAGAATATTTTATTGTTTAGTATAAGTGGAACTAAAAGTAGAACTACATTTTTATCTATTAATCTAACAGAATGCATGGTCATCAGTAAAAAGATGAGCCTAAAATGCGATTTTCGTCGGAGACACTAGCAGGTGCGGAAGTTTAAATATCAAGTGTTTTGACAGAGGACGGTAAGTGCGACGCTGAGATCCCTAAACGTAATGGGATGGCCAAGGATGCATTCCGAAACCTGGGCAAAGTATTGCGAGACATGAGGATTTCTTTGGTTACAAAAAAAAAGAGTACTGAGCTGTTATGTGACATCTGTCTTCCTTTACGGCAGCGAATGTTGGACGACTTCCACAAAGATGAAGAAGAGACTCAAGGCGACAGAGATGTAGTTCTACAGAAGGATGCTAAGGATATCATGTACCGAGAGTGTGAGCAACGATGAGATCTTAGAGAGGATGCAAACAAGGAGGAGGCTTATGCTTAACATCAAGAAGAGGCAGCTGAAGTTACTGGGATATTTATTGAGAAAGGAGGGCCTGGAGAATATGATACTCACAAGGCGAATAGAGGGAAAACGAAACAAGTGAAAACAATGCATAACATACCTAGCGGGCTTAAACAGGTGGATGACAGAATGTGGTCTGGGGGAGTTGGCAGAGGGACGAAATTTATTGAGAGCTGCAAGGGATAGAGGGAGGTGTGGAGAGCCATGATCGCCTACGCCCTGAAAGGACACGGCACATAAAAAAAAAAGAAAATTAATTATTTAAAATTGAAAAAAATCACACTGAAATGGATTCTGTTATTGCTTTTTTAATATACGAAAAATAAATTTATATTTTCAGTTTCATTTTTGTATAACTTCTTATATAAAGATAAGATTCCAAATATTAATTCTTTGTTACATGATATTTACAGCTGTAAGGATGCTTTGCTTAATTATCATCTATATTTTATTATTGATCATTTTAGACGTTGACCTTGACTGTAAATGTAGAACCAGACAATGAATCAATACCTGTCAGCTCGTATTCGTAAGGGAAGAGTTCATAAATTTGCATAGGTGCGTCAATACATCCGGATCAGCGATAGCGCAACTTGTAATCGTCAGTATGCTATGTCCTTTCATGATGTTATGTCTTCGATGATAAGCCAGTCACATACTGACTTTCATTTGAAAGTCTGAAAGACGACATTCATTAAATCTTTACAATTTTCAGAAGTAATAGATGATCGGTTTTAATGGGATTTGCCTGTGATCTCTATGCATAGATGGTTATCTTATTAACATATGTATCTATCCTATTTTAGTTTAATTTCACCCACTTTGTTCGTCGTAGTGAAAATTTATTTTATTGCTCCGATCGAGCTCTCAAGATAGAAGAACGAAAACCGGTCATTTTTTTTTCCTTTCCTTTCTTTTTTTCGATTTGTTGTTCACGGTTCTTATACCATTTCTTCCTTCTTTCTCTTATTTTCCTCTCACTCCGATAAAATATGTCAGTCATTATAAAATTTTGTGCTAGCTGGAAAATCATTAAAAATCATTAATGTTGAGCATTTAAAGCAGACTTTCCCATTAAAAATTTCCCATTAATTAATTTCTCATTAAAAATTGTCCAGTTGTCAAAAGAAAGAATAAATGGAATTGAAAAATAGAAATAAGATGGAATAAACTGAAATAATTCTCGGAATCTAAAATATTTTCCATTCCTTATTCTTCTAGTGATATATTTGCACGTGAGAGATTGTCTGGTTTACATACGAGAAAACGGAGAATACAAAATGTCTGTATGAAGTAGCAGTAACAAAAACAGTCATTGTTCTTTTACTAGATGTACTAAGAGACTTGTGAATACCATTGACTATTCTTCAACATATCACATCACTTCATTATTGTTTTCTCTCTTCTTCATATTTACATTTTAGACGATTTACGAATAAAATTAAATATTCTTTAACACATTACATCACTTCTTTATTTCTCTCTCTCTCTCTCTCTCTCTCTCTCTCTCTTCTATTCTATTTGTATGCTGTCTTTTTTTAAATCTTTCATTCGTTTTTTCTTCTCTTTTATACTAAGTTTAATTTTCCTTTGTTTTTCCGTTACTTTTTCGTTTGATTTTTACTTTTATCCCCTCCCACCAAACTTTCACTCTTTCTTCTCTTCTTTTCCTATATTTTCTTCATGGAATTTATTTTTTGTTTATTTATTTATTTTTATTTTTCATTCTTTCTTTCATATACCTTTCTTTATTTCAAACAGAACACACGCAAGTAACCATATATTCCTTCCGTAGGCGAATAATAGCAGCATAAAGAAAACAAATTTTTCAAATTGCAAATATGTATATTTGTAGCTTACATCCCAAATCTTTTGTACGCTACTAAGAACGGCTGTTTGATGTCAACAGCCGAAACATGAAGAACAAATTAACCTCACGAAAAAAATTTTTTTTTTTCATTTCATATGCCTAAAAGCTATTTGCAGCAAAATCGGTTAATAGATAATTTCCGGTGACCAACACGTGCAGCCATACGTGACTGATTCTGCAAGCAGCTTCCTGATTGGTCAGCCGCAGGTCATATGATCACTAATGGAATTGCGACTATTTTTGTTATTATTTACCAATATATGACACTATATGTTTGACTAGTCATGTAAATACAACTGTTATATTAAATTGGTAAAATGTATCAATTTCTAATCATAATTATGAAAAGACTATCGAATACAAATCGTGAAAATGTATATTTTCTTTTTAAAAAATATTTGTTTAGCTAAATTTAGTGTTTGACATATGAATGGACAATTCACTTTTCCAAAAACAAACTCTAAATGTTACTGAGTATACGTTTGCGAATAAATAAAATCAATTGATTGTCTGCGTTAATTAGCTGAAATGTCAGTCAAACACGATCTTTTAGAAAACACTTCCTGCAGTTAGTTTATGTGGGAGAAAGACTTATAATCTCAAAACAGACACATACAAACATAATAGTAATATACTTAATACATTTTTCTATTATGTTGAATTATATTTTTATGGCCTCTTTAATAATGTATTATATATATATATGTGTGCGGGCATAAAATTTAATTCATTTTCTGTGGTCGATAAATATCTCATTTCTCATTTAATTATAAATCATTTCTTATTTCAAAAATGATATGGCTTCTTTAACTATTTGGAAAAGAAAACTACTCACGAACAAAACTTAAAGTTTGAACTTAAATGATCAGTTACTATTTCAGGGTAGGGAAACTGGAATTTCTTCACATTTGAAGAGGAGACTTGGCACAGATGCGATTGTATAGCGGAATAGTAAGAATAACATGAACTTAAAGCACAGGAACAACAAAGAAACGTATACTTACAATCAGAAAGAGACAGTTGAATTTTTTCGAAGATATAATGAGGAAAGAAAGTTTAAAGAACTGAATATTCACAGGACATATTGAAGGCAAGAGAAGCTGAGAAAACAGAGAGTCATCTACTTGTGTGAATAGAACAAGGAGAAAGACGCGTGATAAACAGTTGGAAGTTATTTAGAGAAACAAAGAACACGAAAATCTGAAGAATCATGAATGTCCACGTCCTGAAGCGAATAAAGAAAGCGACAGAATATGAATAGCAGACCAGAAGCATAGATGGATGGTAAGTTGTCAACAGTTATTTAGGGTATCAAAAATAAGAAGTTACTCAGAGACATAAACAAGAGACTGTCTTGTACTCCAAACAAAAGGTAAGGAAGGAACTTCTCATCAATATTGCATTAACAACAACTGAACTTGAGAAAATAGTTTTATTTTTTTTTATATTTCAACCGAAAGCAAAACTAAATGCTTGGTCAATGAATGCTGAATTTTCCTCTGCAAGTAAACGGCTAATATTACCATTAATGTTACCATAAATATACACTTCCAGAAAGGAGGTAACACATAAAAGAAGTACACATTTTCATACATTGTTTGGATAATTCCATCATAACTGCAATAGTTGAAGAATCCCGTAAAATTTTAACAAGACACTACTACAATAAGAGACCTATATGCCTTGGGGCACAATAAATAACGTTTCATAATCGTCAGGGTTCAAGAAATAGCACAAAATATTTACGTTATCCAGTTATGCGTGTTTTGTAAGGTGCAGAATAGTATCCGAAAAAAAAAAACTTGGAGATTTGGACACCTTATCTATTTTGTCCCGTTAACACCTATTACGATATTTATATCTGTTAAAATACAGAAAATGTGGCACAAGGCCTAACAAATGGGATGAGGAAAAGGTCGGTCTTTATCTGTCTTAAATTTAAACTTAACTTGCCACAAACACTGACCCAAACAATCAAACAATATTCCTAACATCAAAACAACACTCTTACGTGCCTTTCTTACTACACCCGCCATAATACTTCATTATCTCTATGAAAAAACTAAATAGTCGCCATATGTACAATTCTTTGTCAAATTTTATCAAATGTTACGAGAACATCTTTAAATCTTCTTCATTTTGATGCGTCATGTTCTTTCCGGACGTAAGCAATTATGGCGTTCAACAACTTCCTGTCTTTTATTGCGCTAAGTAACTTTTACCCTTTGTCTTTTTCACTGTCATTCATTCAAATCCTCTTCAAGTAGATTACTTATTACTTTTGTTTGCTTCTATTGACTTCATTATGTTCTGTGAGTTTTAAAGTCTTCGAGCTTTCTTTCCTCATCATGTGTGTCAGAAGTTTTAGTTCTTTCTTTCTTATGGTTCTTAGTTTTCTTAAACATCCGCATTGCTCACATGTTCTGCCCACGGTATTCTCAGCATTTATCAGTAGAACAACATCTGTATAGCTTCAAGTATTTTCCTCATCAATGACGAGATGACCCAGTATTCACTAACACATACGAGCTATTACATATCATTTTGGCATTGTTTTTCTTAGGTACATTTGCTTCTCTTTTAATTCTCCGCTTAACCAGGCCTTGTTTTTTTTTATTCATCATACTAGTGGAAGAAGCCAAAAGAGTAAAACAAAATATTTTGTATTTGATTTGAATGTTATAGATGTTATTGTAGGCACAATGTTTCAACCTAATACCCTCTCGTCATTTTCAAGTGTCCATTATTTTTGACTGATATACTGACATTGGGTATATTGTATGTGTTGATTGTTGTACCCTTGTTATACCGTCTCCTGGCCCTTCCTGTCGAACCGGTGTATATGAATTTCATTATTAGATGTAGGACTCACGACTATTATATGACAGCAATACATGATTAACTAATATCTATATATACTAGGCCACCATCTCGAGAGTTTGGGATGTCACTGTGAGTTTGCACTGATTTTTTGCTTTGTTTCTGATTTGGGGAAGACACATGGTCAATATAGTTACTCAATTTATTCCAACAATTATTCTCGCCTTTGATTAATATAGAGATGTTATTATAATTATTTTTAATTATTTCACCCTATGCAAGGCAGTAAAGCCACTAAGACACAAGGGGTTACTGAGTGATAAAAATAAGAAAAAAGAGAAACATTATTCAAAAAACAAGAAGAATAGAAGTTTAATTAAGAAAATAGTAGATAACATATAATTTGCATTTAAATTTTTGAATATCAAAGTTGATCGAAAAACAAGAAGTCAGAAGAGAGTTCCAAATGAGAAATATGATTGAAGAAACTGTTAACATAGAACTTACGGTTGCATCTGGCCAATTCAACTGAAAATGATGAAACCTTGTTGCTAATCTAGTCTTTCTTCTTTTTCTTTTTATGTACCGTGTCTTTCAGGACGTAGGCGGTCATGGCTCTCCACTTACCGTTATCCGTTATCTCTTGTCGCTCTCAATAGGTTTCATCCTTCTGCTACCTCCCCCAAAGACCACGTTCTGTCATCCACTTGCTCAAGCCCGCCAGGTATGTCGTGCGTTGATTTTCCTTGTCTCTCTTTCGTTCTATTCGACCTGTGAGTATCAAATTTTTCAAGCCCCCCTTTCTCATTACGTGCCCCATTTTTTTCCGTTGTCTTGTAACCCCTTTTGCCCCCATCATCCTAACCAACCATAACGCAGTGGTTTTTGAAATGGGTACGTATCCTGTTAGTCATCCTTCATCATTTCACTAAATGGTCAAAATGAATCGAGTTTAGCAAGGTCTAACACAGGGTCTCCAATTGTAAACAGTAAAAATCGCTTTTCCCCGATGTTGACTTAAAGTATTTTATTTTGTTTGTAATTATTTATTCATATTTTATTTTTTAATTTTAATTTTCAGATCAGCTAGGTTAATTTGTAAATTAAAAAAAAATTGTAAAAAAAATGTCATATAAGCGTATGAAATCTGGTTTACTCAGCTTTTTGATAACCAGCGCGAGTAAATAATAGGTCGATAATTGCATTGTTTTAATAGGGGGCAATGGAATTTTAACTAAGTTAAAACTTAAACAAAAACAGGAAATTATTTTATTTCCTCGCCTTCATAGAGACTAAAGCGACTTCCCCAGTCCAAGTTCTTCCAAGTGAAGAGTCTCGTTAGTAAGCCTGTTGGACGAAAAACAAGACCTAACAAAGGGCGGGGGAACTATCTGAGTCAACAGCCATCAAACTAGAGCTGGTGTCTCCATGAACAAACCTTTGAAAAGGCAACGGCTATCGACTTCACTATCAATCCCAAGACATACCATGGCCAATCTAGTAAATTCATAAAATCTAGGTAACATAACGGATAAAATGTGTTTATAAGATCATCATAGAGACAAAAAAGTCAAACAATAATCAAAACATACAAAATACCCGATAGGATCCTAAAAATAATGGATACCTCGAGGGTATCTGACCGAAGGCTTCTGTCTATATTAACATCCATAACAATCAAAGATGAGAACAATAGTTTGGATATAACAAATAAGTCATAGTATATTCCACATCTCAAAAATCGAAAACAAAATCAACAAATTGATTCTATCTGTCATTCATAATTTTGTTTGCTTTAGTTATTGTGTCTATGACAGGCGGCTGTTCTTTTTTAATCATCTAACGAGTAATAGAAAACGAACAAATATTTTATTTAGTACTAAGATAGTATTTATATTTAATATTTATATATTAGGATTCTATTTATTAGCTAATTACTAATTTAAATAAAAATTTAAAAATGAATTACTAATTAATAATTTAAATAAAATTTAATAATTAATAATGTAAATACTAGTTACTAATTACTAATTTAAATACTGGTTACTAATTTAAATAAAAACTAATTACTAATTTAAATACTATTTAATTTAAATACTGTTTATTAGTAGTTAGTATTTATATTTAGTATTCTATTTAGTACTAAGAACCAGTACTAAAAAAAAAACTAAGAAGAAAACTAAGTACTAATTTGTACTAAGAAAAGTTGCAAACGAAAGAGAACGCTCATTGAAGCTAGTAATCTATATTCTTTCATTGCAAGATCGTAATGGTTCCTAAGTTTTTATTTTAGCCGACGGTTTCAGAAGCAAAGATTGGTCGTATGGAAGCACTTACTCATATTTTATGGTCTTGTTAAAGACAGGAGTCTTGGGAAAATGGCATCTGACATGATGCAGAGTTGTACCTCAGCATTCGGATAAAATACACTCATTGATATTGTTGTAATCTAGAGAAGGCTACTGATTAGAATAATCACATGAAGGTTGGTAATGAATGATAATACTTAGGACAAGAACAACACCTATGAGATTCGCCAGCGGCACGTGGAAAAAGTGGTCAACTGCTAGAAGGGAGTCAAGTGAATTCCACAATGAATCTCCAACTACAGGATATCTACCAACGGTTCCACGCTCTCAGATGTGGCAAAAGGCAGAATTTAATGTGGGGATTCCGAGCCCGTAGGCCCAGCTAAAAATTCCCCGTAGACGCTGTATAAAACGGGGTTGGGTAGCTGTTTCACGAGACGAGACTGCCCTTCGGTATATCCTCGAATCTCTAACTGCAGACCAACATACAGTATTTACTACTGTATTTATGCAAATGGGAACATACCCATTATTGCCCGTGGGTATGCTACAACAGATATTTATCGACGCTTACTGAAAATTCACGTAAACCAAATATTGGATATGAGCATGGTTAGGGAATAGGTCACGTGACTCGGCAATGACGATAGTGATAATTATGATAATCATCGTATCAGGAACCTTACAACAGCTGACAACCGTCGGAAATGCAGAGCCAGTTGTATTGACTATGTGAAAAAATGTTCGTGTTTGTATATAAGCCACAGCTACGATTTTGGCTAGTTCGGATCAGTATCAAAGTACTACCCAATTCTTTTGTAGTTAGAGAAACTTTTAGAATAACATAACACCAATAAAATGAACTGCAAAGCTTTCATAGTACAAAGAAAGCGTGCAGTCAGATGAAAGTTTAAATAGATAGTCACTCTCCTATCTTTTATCCAACATCGTTGACAGCTGAAAGAATCTGTTTATCTGGACAGCTAATAATTGACACAAAGAGAATTCCGTTGCAAATTGTGAATGATATTCCTAGATTATGAAAATGTCCGTTCCTTGTGACTATCATTAAAGAGAGAAAATATTGCTCTCAGCCAAGAAGTAAATCGGAGAACATGAATTATGAATTAGTATCAATCGAGTGACTTAACAACACAAACCTACTCTCTCTACTGAATGCACATTCTGAATTCAACTTGTTTTATTAAATAAACATAGCTGCCGCGACGGCATTTGGTAATAAAAGTTGGATGAAACTTGAATTGTTTTTTTCTAATATTTATAAGTTTAGATTAGCCAATTTGAATGTTAGATAAAACGAGTTGTCAACAATTTGAAGTTATTTAGAAATTTTCAGGAATGTCAGTATTCTGAAATATTGAACAGCACGCAAACGTACCTCAATACCTTGGGTAGAATTCACGAGTTGAAACATCTTCTGCTCAAGGCGTCAGATGTTCTATTGAAAACTTACGCCAAATAGAAAAGACTTTAAAATAAATTATTTTGTTTTTTGTTCGACTCCATATTATTCAAATCTAATTCTGTTAGATATTAATCTTTTAATGTATTTTGTATCCATTTCCCTCTTGCTCATATTCCAATGACTTCTTTTTTTATTACTCTTTAATATCTTGTGGAAATCTCCAAGAATTTTACCGTTTTATCATCCTCTTGTTTGACGTGTGAAAAGGCGCTTTTTGAGATTCTAATATAAGAGCTGGAACATCTGGCAGAATTATTTTTTTGGTTTTTTTCTTCGTCAGGTTTTGCTTCGAGTCACCATTAGCATTCGGGAAGATTTGAAGCGCCAATCAAGGGATTTTGTTTTCCGACAAATAGCTTGAAATATTCTACATTAGATTTGGATCTGATTAAGTTCATTTGTTTTACATGTTTTTTTGTTGTTTTTTGTCGGTGATGGCTGAATTTCTTTCTCCTCTTAGTAAATTGGATTGGACACATGTTTTTTTCGAATGAGCCGAGGTAAAGATCCTTTCAGTAGTTTTGCTCGTCTTTTAAAGTAAGTTTAAAATTTGAATTATCGGTTTTCTATTACTTTGATCTTCTAGTTACTGCATTGTTTATCGTAGAAAAATTCTCAGAATATCTTTCGTTTTTGTTTTTTAAGCATTTTACCCCAAGCAAGTGGGGAAGCCATTAGTACGCAAGGGGTTACAGAAGATTTGGAGCGAGAGCAGATAGGAGTGATAGAGGAAAGGATGAGGAGAAGGATAGGGGATAGATCAAGGCAACTAGAGATGACTATTGATATTACATTTGAATATTTGAAGAGTGTAGCTATCAGGTAAACAGGAATAGGAAAGGGAGTTCCACAGGTGAGAGGTGCAAGATATGAAGCTATTGGAGTAGAAGAGGTGACTACATTTAACAGTTTCAACAGTGAAAGGGTGAGAGCGGGATGCCAGCCTTGTAGGACGCTTGAATTCACGAAGTCTGGGAACCAGTGAAAGCAGCTGATCGGAGCAATTACCATGAAAGTATTTGTAAAAAAAGAAAGAGAGAGGGAAAGCATGTCTGTGAGAGAGCGACAGCAGACGAGATGCCAGATCAGGGCCAATTACATTGCATATCCGCCTCTGGATCTTATCAAGAACCTTGAGACAAACATAGGGGCACCTAATCCATATTGCAGCAATATCCATGCAAGGGCGAATGGTTGAATATATATATATATATATATATATATATATATGAATATGATCATAAAAATTTATATTTCTGAGATGAAGTATTAAACACTATTTACATTATTCGGACTATTGTCGTCATCTTTGTCACCATATTTATTACCACGTTTCCGCCGTTGGTGGTTGGAATGTCGAACTGAACCCTTTATCTCACTCACTGGGATAGACTGTTCTAGTTCCACGTGCCATGTCTAATCGATGTCAGTTATCAGTTATCTACTGTTAATTACCCTCTCCAAGTTCTCCACCGCCTTAACCAGATATTGAACTCACACTCTTTGGATCCTGTCACTGGATCTAATCAACGTCTTTATCCACTGTGTCATGTGTCCTCAGTGAGCGAAATAAAGGCTTCAGTTCGGCATTCCAACCACCTGAAGAAGACCGGAGCGTAGAACGGCCGAAACGTTGTAATAAATATGGTGACAAAGATGAGGATATTAGTCCGAATAATGTAAATAGTGTATATTATATGATAATTATGATTTTTGCGGCGTATTCTTACTGGTGAGAAGTTATTCAGAATTTTTGATAGGTAAACTCACTTTTTTAGATTTTGCTAAAGTTCATAGACACATTTGCTTGACCACAATTGCTATTTCTTTTTGTGTAAACTCAGTAACTAAATAACCTTGTGATCACCGTTCTTACCAATTGTTTGTTTTTGTTTTCTCTCTCAATGGTGATTAATGCCTGATAATCAGAAATTGAAATTAAATGAAGTGAAATTAAGTGATATTTCAAAGGATGTATCCTCGATTAAGATTTCTGCTATACGTAGAAATATTTTCATTTCCTTTAATTCTCGAAACCACGGCACCATATAATATTTAGAGTGAGAACGATGTGCTCCAGGAAACTGTGCTTATATAAATTATTGCGAGGACATATCTATTCATTGTTAATAGTGGCAACTAGAAAGAATGCGCTCATTAATTGGTTAATATATTAGAACGTTCGCTAATTTTGTGGATTTGTCGGGTTAACTCCTCATAGTTTTCGAAAACGTTACTAGGGGACGCTCTCCGGGACTATAAATATTCTCCGATAATTTTTTATCACTCTCTTCTGATCTTATCCGTCAACATGTAAGTCTCTCACGGAAAAACGCGTTCCCTTTTGGGAAACGCATGTACAATACATACATACACACGTACGTGTGCACATTCACACCAAAAGGTTTCTACATACATTTGTTACACACATTATTGTCTTTGTCATTTGTAGCCCTTTTGTTGTTAATACATTATGATTTGTTTGTGTACACACACACACACACACACACACACACATACATATATATATATATATATATATATATAGATAGATAGATAGATAGATAGATAGATAGATATTATTAGGAGGATTTGATAATTATATTTAATTAATTCATCGAGTCTGATATTTTCATATTCGCATTCTGTTGAGGTTTCTATCAGACTCGCTGAATTAATTAAATATAATTATCAAATCCTCCTAATAATTTCCATCTATGTATATCATTGCTTGAACCGGCTTCTAATGCTCTAGAGTGAACGGCTTGGTGAGAGTAGTCGTGGCTCCAGGGGGCACAGTCCTATGGTTACAGAGAACTCAGTAGAGTTCCACCACGGAATATGTGAGCGAGCGGGCGCTATATTGAGTCTGATTTGGAATCTCTTCGTCACCGAGGCCCATTTGGAACAGTTGGTATGATGTTTGTTTGACAACCTAACTGTCAGGGTTTCAATTCTCGTTAGTGGATGCGCACTGCTGATGAGTCCCAAATATAAGACGAAACGGCCGTCCAGTGCTTTCTGCAATTCTATTGAGGTTTCTATCAGACTCGATGAATAATATATATATATATATATATATATATATTCTTATTATATTTACGTGGAATATATATATATATATATATATATATATGTATATATAACGTCCATATATATATATTCTATATAATAGGTACAATTCTAGTTACTAATCCACTGCAAGATTATAGAAATCACCGATACGTGTTGATAATTTTAAAATACATTTTTTTGTATTTTTATAAAAACAAAGAAATGGTCTTTTTGAAGTGACAATGGATTAACTTTTTTTTATAATTTACAATTGGTCTTTTTTTTTTTTTCCGTCAAATTTCACATCAAAATCATTTAATTCAAAGAACCATTTCTTGTACAACCTTTCTAACCTGAGAGGAAGAAAATCAGTCTTGGTTTAGAAAGAACCTCCTTCGAAAATGAAACCAGCATCTAATAGCGTCGAAATAGGGAACTTCACGTGGAAATGCAATTACTTGACGAACGATCTGGTCAGTAGTTAAATGACTGCAGATTTGACAATAATGTCAAGTCAGTTTACGACTTCTACTGGTACCATATGATCGTTTCATCAAAAACTAAAACGGTTTCTTGCTAGTATTTTCTAATGAGGAGAGTGGCTAGGCACGTGGATGGAAAAAAAACGACTATCAAGGGAGAGGATGGACCTTCTTGTAGGTTCGATAGCTAGGGTAGACAAAGCTCCATAGCTACGTGTGCAACCATTGGAGTGATAACACGACATTGCTATATACAGGTCTTCCCGAAATGAAGCCAGTGGTCAAGGCGGGAGCTTATTTTCGATCAGTGTGTTGGGATAATAAGGACGGCCTTAACAAACTTGAACTATTTGCAATCTACGACCAAAGATTGATCTAGGTGTAATATTCCACTACTCGTTCAAATCTTGTGAACCACATTGGGAATATCAGCTATATATATATACATACATATATATATATATATATATATATATATATATATATATATATATATATATATATATATATGTTCAGATCGAATGAGAATTGATTCAATGTACATTTTTGAGTGTCTCTCCAGGGCGTAAGTCATCATGGCTCTCTATGTCTTCCTTTCTCTTGTTGTAACGTCTGACCCTTTACTATCATTCTTTCTCCCTGCTATGACACTCACGCAAACTATTAAGCTAATTTACTCGTTGCTTCCTACCTATTCTCTTGTCTTCATTGTGCCTTGCGAGTGTTGAATTCTCCTGGCCTTCTTTCCTCATTATGTGTACAAGAAATTTCAACTGTCTCCTTTGAGTTCCTACTTTCATGAAAAGTCCATGGTATTATCGGCATCTGTCGGTAAAACCATGTCTTTGTCGCTTCAAGAATCTCCTTCCTCTGTGAAGAAATGGGCCACCATTCGCTGCCATATCGGAGATTAGGTATTAGATAACATTTCAACATTCTCTTCTGAGTTTCTAACGAACTATCTCTGAATATTTTCTTTAGTTTCTGGCATAAATATTTTCTATGAATCTTTGGATTTTTTTCTTTAGCCGCTTGATTTTAAGGCCCCCAATATGTCGCTCAGATCTTGCATTGTCTTTTTTGTTAGTAACTATGCATTATGTCTTCTTTCAATTAATAGTCATTTCTTCTGTCTTTCCATTAATAAGAGATTTTTGCGCGTATCTTATGTTGTTAATATTATGTCCGCCAATAATAAATCCTGTACTAGGATTTCTAGTTTTCTTATGATCATCTCGCTGTATATTTTTAATAAATCAGGTGAGAAAAGTTAGCTTTTTCTTACTCTTTCTATTTTTCTGTACTTATTGATCTCTTCCTCTATCAAATGCAGACTCTTAACTCCCGGTAAAAGTTAAGAGATAATTTGTCTTTTCCATATAAACTTAATCCTTCATATTTCAAGTTTGACTTACTGTCATACTTTATCAAAGGCTATTGCATAATCAATAAAACACAGGTAGAGATTTTTTTGCATTGGTACTGTTTGATCTGTTAGCATTCTGACCATAAATATAGCTTTCCTTGTCCCAGTGTTTTGAACAAAATAATAATCTTCTTGATCGTTTTTCGCTCTAATTTTGTTACGATGCCTATTCATTTAAAGCTTAATTATAAATTCAGTTATATAACCCATTTCCGATGGTGTTCACATAAATTTCCACCTGGTTTCTTTGGCATCATTATGTTGATAGATTTTCTAATGTTTTCCAGTATTTCACAGCTGTCATATACTTCATTTATTATTTCGGTAATGATATCAATCCTGAAATCGGTTAAGCCTGACAGTATCTCTATTGCAATCCCATCTGATCCTTCTGCTCTGTGTCTTTTCATTTGGTCAGTGCCGGTAATACTTTAGATATTAATATTACAAGTCCTTCTATATTATTTTGTATTGTCGGTTTTCTCCTCTGTTGTCAGGGAAAACTTCCCTGAGATATTCCTTCCATCGTTGTTATATATTTTTTTTCTTATTCTGTTATTAGTTTTCCCATTTTAGATTTTATGAATTATGCCCAGAAGCATGTTGTCTGTCCTAATATTCCTTTTATATTTCATGCCTGCCTGTCATGTACTGCCGTGTTTCTATATCTGCAAATTGTTGCCTTTTGCATTTTGTTTTTGTTTAACATCCTATATTCTGTGCCATTCCTTAGCATCGTTTACTGTCTCTTTTCATTAGTTTGATAATTTCATCTGAAACCCATTTCATTTTTCTCTTCTTGTCTCCCATTCCTTGTAAAAATGTTTAATTTTGAATTACCGACCTCGGCCGAGCTTTTACATTTGTTTTTAAGGATATATATATATATATATTATTTAAATTATTCGGTCTATTGTCTTCATCTTTGTCGCCGTATTTATCACAACGTTTCGGCCGTTGTACGCTCCGGCCGTCTTCAGGTGGTTAGAATGTCGAACTGAACCTTTATTTCGCTCGCTGTCGTAGACTGTTCTGTTTCCACGTGCCATGTCTAATGAATGTCATTTATCAGTTATCGCCTTTTAATTCCCCTCTCCAAGTTCTCCACTGCCTTAACCAGGTATTGAAATGGATCTAACCAATGCCTTTATCCCCTATGCCATGTCTCCTTCAGTTCGACATTCCAACCACCTGAAGAAGACCGGAGCGTACATTGGCCGAAACGTCGTAATAAATATGGCAACAAAGATGAGAACAATAGTCCGAATAAAGTAAATAGTGTACATAATACCACATCTCAGAAATATAAGGAGATATTAAATTTATATCTGTTTTAAAAACCGAGTCGCCCTGATGTCTGTTGTATTGGAATTTAGTGTTTCTTTAATTTCCATAATTTTAATCTGAATTTGAATATGACTGGAAGGTGGTGGCTCATACAATCAGCGCCTGGAAAAGTACTGCCGCAGTCATGGACCAATGGCGTCTCGTTTATGTATGCGGCTCTTTCACGCTTAATGTCATTAATTTTAGAAATAAATAACATTCACAAGAGTCATCAGTGATTACGGTTTCATTTTTTTAAAATTATAGAAAAAATCTTTTCACCGAAGAAATTAACTTTTCTTCATTTTTAAGTCTGGTTCTTTCGTGTATGGTTTTCTGTCGTGAAAATGTCTCAGGTAAACTCAAGGAAAATTACTCAGAATATTTTTTAGTAGTTCAGTCGGTCTTATGATGATTCATATCTGATGTGACCCACTGATCGGAAAAAGTTACCTATGTCTGTTTTAGATTATAGGACTTCGTTTTGGCGTTTCTTCCTTGAATTTTCCATGTCCACAAATGTCTTGGATGTTCTTGAAATCAGGTATTACTCTGCACCAGCGGAACCATTTTTATCTGTGTCCGTGACGTGATCAAAAAACATTCTTGACTATTATTTTATTCTTTATTCTTTTCATATTATTTCATTCAGCCGTCGCCCATGATGACAATGCTTTCGAGAGATTTGCATTGTTTTTTGCCATTTTCTAGTCTGTTATGAAGGTTTTCTATTACTGTTCTCGTTTTTGTGGCGTTCGCCTATATATTACAATAATGGCTACATTAAATGGCTTCAGTTTCTGTTTCAGTAGAAGAAATATATCCGACAGTTGTCAGGGCCCCATTTCTTTTGTTTTCTCTCTCTTTTTTGTTTGTTTGTTATTTTTGTTTGTTGTTTTTTTTTGGTTTTTTGGGGTTTTTTTGTTTTGTTTTGGTAGTAAAAAAATAAAAATTCCCGGGGAATTCAATTTCAATTCAGTGATTTTCATGGTAAAATCAATTTGTGAATATGGATCCGTATGAACATATTTGGATCGTTCAGGCTCGTGAAATTTTCAGCAAAAATAATTACAAATTATTTGCTTTGTGCTTTGTATGTGGTTTGTTTAGGTATTCCACAACTGAAAACGGCAGATATGATAAATTCCATGCTCGAAAAAGGAACGCTTTAAAATTCACAAATTACAAGTCAACGTAATTTGAATTTCCGTCATAAAATAACAATAAAAGCAAAATCGAGTGAAAGAAAACAAAAGAAAGAGAAGAAAGGAAACATGACGATATAAAAATATATATATATTCTTCTAACAAATCTTTTTTTAAAGGTGGAATAAAATCTCTTGTTTATTCACAGTTACTTTTAGCTTTTAATATATATATATATATATATATATATATATATATATATATATATATATATATATATATATTGTATATTTAGGCATTTTTTTTCATTGATGCATGTTTCATTAAATAATATAGACAAGTTTTTGTCTGTTTATTTTATGTAAATTCTTTTCATATCGTCTGATAAGCTTAATAACATTATCATTAAAAGATGAAAGAAAATCACCGTATTGATACATATATATGTGTGTGTGTGTGTGTGTGTGTGTGTGTGTGTGTGTAGCCTAGCATTCGTCCTTGCACTAATTTACAGTTAAGCTGGCTAGATGTAGCCAAAATTCTATGCTAACAGTTTCTTTTCTCGCACCTCTCGCTTGTAGAACTCCCTTCCGTTTCCATGCTCTCCACCCAAAATTTAAATGCAATGTCAATCGCTATCTACTGTCCTCCTGATTACTCTTTCTTCGTCCCTTTTATTATTAATCTTTCTGTTCCTAATTCTTTCACACCCTGTGATCCCTTACGTCTTAGTGGCTTTATTGCTATATAGTGATACCGATTAATATATATACATATATGTGTGTGTGTGTGTGTTAAGAAATATACATAATATCTTACATTAACTACCCAACTCCGAGTTTCATGCCGAAGCAATTTTCAAATGCTGAAAATTTATATTATTTTTTTATATTTATTTATATTTTGGGTCGACACCGGGATTTAAAAAAAAAAAATTATTCACACAAGATATGTTATTGTTGAAGTGGAATATGAAAAATTAAATGAATTGCAGTTTAAATTTGAATTTGAATCAGATTAACATTGAACATTGAAAATAATGTTCTAAATAAGAAATATAAATTCTAAATTAGGAAGACGCTGGTTTTGAAAACGTAAGTAAACAAAATGGGGGTGTTTTGAAATCAATGGCGGCAACTCTATTTTTTTCAAAAAATTAAGTGTTATTGATAATAATAATATTACTAAACTAAAATTAATTATATCAAGAACAAAGTATGCCATGATAAAATAAAATAAAATAATAAACAATAATATAAAATAAAATAAAACAAAATAAAGTACTAGTAATAATTATACGAATAATAGTACATATCAATGGAAAGAAAATGATTTAAAATAAAATAAGAAAAATAAAAGAAAATGCAATAAGAGAATTATATAGGATCATATAAATACGTAAATAAACAAGTTAAATTGTTTAAATGAATTGTTGATGGTCTTGAATTTAAAATTCGGCCCAGATCAACATTTAAGATTGAAAATAAGATGCTTTTTTAACAACTATAAGTGGTGTTATAAAATCAGGGTCGAATAACTCTATTTTTCCCGGTAATCAATAGAGCAATTAATAATAATATCATTAATATTAATATTCCTAAAAAAAAAACTAAAAGCAGTGATAACAGTAATAATAAAATAATAAGATATGCTGTGATAAAGTAAGATAAGTCAAAATAAAATACAATGAAATGAAAGCCATATATAGAAATTTGTAAATGTGCAAATAAGTAGATAAATAAATGTGGCTTAAAAAAGTCTCTATTACTCGGACGTCGCTCGTACAATTCAAGATAATGCTGGTTCAATCCGCCGTTTTTGCTTTTCGCACACTTGAAAATGTAAACCTGTCTTTCTTCTTACCACTGCTTCGGCATTCTTTTATCAGGCCAACACCGCGGTCGACCAACCAATCAGCGTTCTTCGCTTTTATTCTCAGTTATTTAGGTAAATAGCCTCCTCCAGTTCAACCAATCAGCACACGACTTGCTATTGGTCGAAGCATGCGAAACCGTACAAAAAACCCTCGTTACCGCACATACTGCTGGAATGGCAAGACGGGCGAGTAATGCCATTTTTAAGGAGCAAAACTGCCAATGCCATGTGCCGCACGTTAATGTAAAACCTTCATTTTACTATGCACCAGATGCAAGCCACTCTGGCTCGCTTGCTCCTATGGGACTGTTCACCACAATAAATAAATAAGGCAAATAAATAAATAAGGCAAATAAAAATAATGAATACAAATAGATGAATAAATAGATATATTTCGGAAAGAGACAACAGACAAGCAAAAAAATAAAAATAATAGTTATATACTGAAAATGGTAGTGATAAGCTAATGAAACAAAAGGAAGGACAAAAATAGTTGCATAATAAAGGTAACCAGAAAGAATAGTAAAAATAATATATTAATATCAATGCTAGTAAACGTGGACACCAGGTCCGGTTAGACTATATTAATCTTGGTCAACGTGTTTGAATAAGAACTTGAATCTAGGTAGGCAGGTGCTAATCAACTCATTTCTTTTATTTAAGAGGTTAGTCATTTTTTTATATTTTTCAGGATTATTAATTTTTCAGAGAGACGTAAATTACATTTATTGTCTTTCCTGCTGAAGAGCTTAGCTTGCGCTACTAATTCCCAGGTGATAATTAGTGTTTTATTCTCGCTTTTTAGCTTCCAGAAAAAAATTTAGAGAGAGCAGTGCTGTTTCGATATTTGATATTGCCAAATGTCATTGGTTGGTGGTAAAAGCGAGATTTTCAATTGTTTTTCGTAGATTCCACATAAAACTTGACCTCTTCTCCATGTTTGATTTCGGCTTTATAAACTAACGACTTGAACATATATTTACCGTTTAATGAGCAGGATTTGCTATTTTTGCAATTGCAGTTATTAGTTATGGGGATGTTTTTGCTTTGAAGGTTGTTGAAATGCTTGCTTAGAATGGAATTGTTGTTCCGAGCTATATGCTGTCGATGTAAATATATATATATATATATATATATATATATATATATATATATATATATATGTGTGTGTGTGTGTGTGTGTGTGTGTGTATTATAATTAAATGATAATGTTAACAAGTATACATTCAATTGTTTCAATTTTATATCCATTTTCTTGTGTTTTCAGACAGGAAGATTTTTTTTTTTTGTTTAAAAACCAATGCCAAAATAACAAGTCGGCCAAATCGATGCATTTCACTAATATTACAACTCAGAGCAGCTGCAAGTCTTTCTTCAAAGGAGTAATGTCTGGCACAATGCTACAATTGTGGAGCGCCCAGTATGAATTGAATTCCCAACAACAGTCATGAATTATGTCCTCCTCTAAGTGTATGAACCCAATTGACATCATTCGGAGATCGATACAAAGATAACGAGTAAAAATATCTCGAACAAAGATAGTTTGGAACGTGGCATTTCAAATGTAAATATATGTATATATATGTATATATTGTATAGAACGATTTTACAAGCTTGACGAGATCTGAAATGTATATATATATATATATATGTTATACGCATTGTAATTATTTAATACGCATTTGACATTTTATACACATCTTAAAATGCCATTTAGTGAGGTGAAGTGTATTTTTGATATAATGGAATATGCATGCACCTGTGTTCCTCCTCACTGGAATATGATTGACTGGCGTCCGTCATAAATACCGACGGTCGTGTAGGTACGACAGAGTCAAGAGCCTTAGTCTGAGAGCTAAGTCTATAACGTCACCCATTGGACTACGCCATTGATCTACACTTCTTACCTGCGACTACGACACGTACCAGTCGATTACTGCTACCGTATTCTACTTGGTTATAGTAGCCAAAACCGTTTAGCTATTTCGTTCAAATATATCCCTTTCCGGGACATATCAATTTTATTTAATGGGTGTTGTTTTTTTGTTTTTGTTTTTTTCAAAGAATAATAGCTTCGAATATTTTTAGTCTTTCTATGCAGTGTGTACTTTATAGCATTTTGGTATTATCTACTAATATCAGTCTTATTTTCTTAGTTGTATTTTGGTTATTTGTAACATGATAATTGAAGGAACGGTTGAGCAATGGATTGCGGCTTGGATTAAGGAATCAGAGATCCAGGTTCAAATTCAAGTCGAGTTCATTAGATTCATCTAGGGTATAATACTACTGGAAAGGGTGAAACTCCCTCCCAAATAAATAACAGGACAGATTTCACCCTATAGTCTTGGTTGGCAACTAATCTAATAGAAGGAAAACTGAATTCAAACCAGCCTGGATAGGTTTGTGCACCATCAGGTTGTGTTGCCCAGAAAACAACGCTGTTGCTAGATCTGCAGTAGTTTGTGGTGCCCCTACAGGATTAATACAATATACTATCAGAATATTTGAAAAGCATTTGCGAATCGCAGACAGTAGAGACTTTTAATTTTGCCGTTACCATTTATGAACAGTGCCAGAAAAATTTGGAAAATATTTTTTAAAATGAATATTTTTATTTTTCATAGTAATGTGGGGGCAGTAGATCATATGTATCGACGCATGTATGTTCGTCGCATTGGAAGAAGTTATCTTTTTTTAAGAAATAGATGATAAAATGATATTTCTTTTTGATAATTCTATTTGAACAATAACGTCAAATCGTGAATAAAAAATAACCGCCTTTAGTAATTCATGAAGTTTGCTGGCAGCTATCCTTTGTTAATCACTTCGTTCAATGCCGAAATCATAAACAAATTTGAAAGAATTCGTATTTCTAGAATTGACAAATTAAGATCTCATTTTTATTTCGCCAAGCACACTAGCGCGTGCGCAGACACTCGTACACACACACACACACACATCCACACACACACACACACACACACACACACACATATGTGTGTGTGTGTGTCTGTGTGTGTGCAGATTCTAATAAAGTATTATTAATAATAACAAGAAATTACAGAATAGGTTGCTTTATTAAAACAGCGTCCGATGTCAGTGTCAGTTATGGTAATTTTTGTGTGCATTTCTGGTATAAGAAGTTTTCATTATTTACATTTACGTGTGGACTAACATTTTTGTTGTTATTATCACAATATTTTAGCCATTGTGCCCTCCGTACTTCTTTGGGTGTCTGGCAATTCGGGTATCAGAGAATTTCGGAGTGAACAGTTTATTTAATTTATTCGGTAGATAGTTGTTGAATAAGCGGACATGTTAAGTGGAATTGATACAGTTCATAATAAAAAATAAGAACAACAAATAATACAAGAAATGAACAAAGCAACAATAAGACAATAGTAAATGAAAGCAGCTTTTTAATGTCCACCCAATACAAGGCCCAAGAGCCACTCAAGATAGTGTGTTGCTGTGTGGAGTTGTATTAGCTTAAGGATAAGCGTTAGAATTATAGAGTTGAAACAGATTTTAGAATGAACTCGAAAACAATAGATAAACATCTGCTCGTATTAAAATGACTGGAGAGGAGTGTGAACCGGGCGATAGGCGAATCTATCTACACCTATAGGCGGAGAAGAGAAAATAAATAAATAAGAATAGAATAAAATAAATAATTAGTGAATAAAATTTCAGAGTTCAGTTTTGGGTAGAGTCAAATATGGAACAGACACTGTGATATTATCTATTTAGTCTTGACTTAGTATAAGTTCAAATAACTTTCATAAAATAAAATCGAGCAGGAATTAACATTATTTGAATTATTAATTTTTCTCTGAACAAAGATAATGTACAAGAAATATGGTTAGATATATACACAAAAAAGTCCAAAATTTGGCCAGGTTAGCAAAAGATGATTACAAGCCAAAATATCTATTTACTCATTTTGAAATGAATACACTTAAATCATTAAAATCAAATATGCAATAAACAAATAAAATAAGAAAACAATAAGAAAGTTTTCAGAGTAAATTTTGTCAGCCTTAACCAACCGTTTGGCCAAAAGACAGTGAAAAAGAAACATACGTAAAATGCTCATGCGCAAACGTATACAAACAAGTGCTTATAGCTTTCTCATTTAAAGGAAAGAAAGAAGAAATCCCAGAAATACATCTGTAAGATTTAGCTATAAATTTAAGGATTTTTAGCAACCATTACTTAGAATGAAACCAACAATATCTCTTTTTTCCGCTGTCCATGTGTAGGGATATTTTGTTTCTTTTAGTTCCGTTCAGTTATTACTCGCCGTGTTTCGACGGAGTCTGAATCTGTACTCGGCGATTTAACTCACAATAACTATGTCACCCAATTCACGAATCAACACTTTAAACCTCTAGGCAACCTTTTCCTGAATTTAACTTTAATAGTAAAACAATATACGGAGAAATATAAACGCAACTGTAAGTTTCAAACTTAGACGGTTTTTAGAAAGAAAAATAAGTACTCTATATGAAGACATTATCAAATATCTACTCAGTCATTCTCAAGTAGCTCTCAAAGCCAGCGTATCTGTTAATTTTAGGAAAATATGCGTTTTGACCCTGCGAAGAAAGAATCTGAAGTGGTATTAACGAAAAGCGGATATGACGCTAATTTAAATTTCAAGGTCAATACAAGACCAAAAACAAAAGTACAAAAAATTATTTAGTTCTCCGCCTTACTAAGATAATAAAACTGTAAAGAGTGGAGAGTAAGCTTTTAATCTGACTCATAAACATTTTTCTTCAATTCGTAAGCTGCCTAAGATATTCAATATAAGTATCATCTATTTTCGTTATTGTACGCTCAACTTAATCTGACCCTTAAGAAGCATAAAATGAAGTCTGTGTGCACACGTGAAACGAATCCAACCCATTCACGTAACTGATTAAATAAAGACAGCCTTTGGATGTTAAAATGTTTAGCTACTAATGTAGCTAGTAATGTAGTTTCCCAGGTAAATCAAAACCTACGAAAAACGCATATTGCATATCATCATTTCTGAATAGCTGCGCAAAAATAGATTCTACAACCACAAATCTTTCACTAGAAGACAGTACACCAACTGAGAGACTTTTTCGAAATATCTGTGGTATTTGACAGAAACGGAGGAACATACTCCAAAGGGGAAATGGAAAATATAAAGAAAAGCATTTGTATGTGAACCTAACTTGAGGAGGTGGGGATTATACCTGGAAGTTTTGCAGACTATTGAATAAGAAGTCTGGATGACTTTCCAAGTGTAAGCATCAGAACAAGAACTTGCAATTGCTAGCTTCACCCTGGATTGCTCTTTAAAGCCGTTTACTGTTAGCTAGATGTTGGTTTATTGAATATTAAAGAATACTGGTCTGCTGAAAGAGAACATTTTCCAACAGGACAAAGTTTTTAGCTCTTTGGACATCGGAAGCATCCACAACGCAGCGATCAAGTTTTCTTTTGTTGAACCTAATTTATCTGGAAAAAAATAATCGTATGTGTAAGGGTCGATGTAAAAGAAGCACAGTTATATTTTTCATTGGATCTTAACACAAACATTCCAGGAGAGTTGCTTATCAACTCAGATTACATGGTAAGATCTGGAAATCTGTCCTTGTGTTTGTAACACTGACGTGGAACAGTTTCCCAATTCAAATCTCTGTCAACGAGCCAAGAAATTTAATACTGTCAAAACCAGTCGTGTTTCTATGGACAGTGGCATTTTCAATCTAAAACCCTTATTGAAATTTCAATCTTGAATAAAGTTCCTGCAAAATTTTAAAATCTGGATGTTTTCGGGGTTTTTTTTTATATTATTAAGTTATGTTATAATAATTTCCGTTTTTTTCACAACTTTATTCTTTAAAAAATAAAATACAATTAAATTTTATTCAATTATTTATTCACCTTTATTTGCAGTGACGTGTTGCCACTAATCAAACACGTCCTGGATATGACGATAAACTGCATCTGGTAGCAATGCCTTTGGTTGGAAGATTAAAGGTTTTAAAGAAGAGTTGAACCACCTCTTTATTGCTGTTGTTCCCAGACCCACTCTGATCTGGGTTAAGGTTCCAACTATGGGCAAATAGTGATCTCCCAAACAAATATCAGTACATTTTTATAATACAATGAGAAACATTACTGTTTTATAACAAAATGACAGTCAATACAACACTAAAAAATATGAAACTACATTTTATAGTAAAATTACCAACAATAAATTTTATGATCTACAAACAAAACAAATCTTTACTCAAAATATAAAATTATGTATATATCTTTACTCAAAGTATAAAATTATGTAGATATATAGTCGGTTGAATCATGAAATTGCATTCAAAATATTTAAATTTCGGCATTAATTAACCCATAGATGTAGATATACCGCCAAACAAAACCATCTAAGTAATCAGGCAACCCTTTGATAACTTTTGAGTAAAATTCCGAAGACTTTGATATGAAAAAGAATTCAAGGAACTCTTGAATCTGGATTTAATAAGAAAAAAATTCAAAGCAACCGAGTTCTAATGTTTTCGTGTGTCATTCTTTCTGTATGCCGCTTTACATTGCCATGGAGAGGAACAGCATTTCCGATTAGAGAGGTTTTTTTATTTATGGACATGTTGCTGCTGCTGGCCGTATAAATGTGCATTTAGTGTTTCATCGCATTTTAAGAACTCTAAATGAATAATACCCCGATGATTCCACTATGCATAAAACATTAACTTACTTCATTGGATCTCAGCTGTTGCGGTTAGTTGTAGACATTTGTCTTGTCAATCCCATGCCTGTTTGATATGTAACACATTTTTTATCGTCTGTTATGACATATTTAAGCAACGGATTTTTTTTTTATTCCAGTGCTGTAGAAACGACTGCAAAATACTTGACCCTCATCAATTTATAGGCAGAATCACACAAATGCATGCTGGGATTTCTTCGTATCCAATAAAATAGGCCGGTTCCCGATTTCATATAACTCAGTCCCGGTCTTCTCTTGAAGTCAGAACGCTACGTTCGCTTATCCGAATTTGCTCTTCTGAGTCAAGACTAATTCTTAATTTGTGAACATTTTTGCGATATTATTGTTGCTTTGCCTTATTGCTGTTAATTTGCCTTGCATATATTGTTTTCTTGATTTATACTATTTTTGTCCTTCTCTTTTTCTTGTTTATTGCAAACTTTGTCAATTCTGTTGTGCAGTTCTGCCATTTATTTACATTAAACAATGACCACTCACTCTACACAGTTAGTTAGGATGATACATTTATCATTAAAATTGGTTCCCCAAAACAGACATTACTTATAGCTCAATCTAATAATTATTCTTACACTTTGAGATTCGATGTAAATATTAAAAAAAAAGCAAAAAACAAAAAAAAACAAAACAAAAAAACAGCGAATACCTCCGTAAGTTCAAATAAATTTGAAACACGTATTTCCACACTCATTCTTCTTATTAAAAGCAATAGTATTAGGAAGAAAAATGAATTTTCGTGTAAGTTTGGATTCTTTTTCTGTCACGTGTAACTTTACCTCCAAAGTTGTGTTTTCATGTCCACTACATTGTTATGTATTTGGAACGGAAACATTGACTGTAGCCGTCTTGTTCGACCGGTTAATTTCCGAAACTTTTTTTTAGAGAAAGAAAAAGCTCTTTGAAAGGAGCAGCCAAATCTTATTGATTATGGACTGAATATTGCCCTGTTTGCAAATAGCTTTATTGATTTACCATTCAATCAATGAATTATGAATGGACTATAGAAGCCCGCCTAATTTAATGATGGAAGTTTTTTTTTTTTCTTCCAAGAGATTGCGGACAATTGATCTCATTTTTGTTGTTTTATTTGCTGCCATTAGTTGTGTGCAGAGGTTCACAGCACTCTTATTCAAAACTAGAATCTGAATATATAATGAAAACCGGTTTTTCGCCGGAAACTTTTACACACAGTCAATACAACGTTTCTGCTGATTCATCCCACGGGCCAACCCAAAAGCACAACATGGACATCTCAAAATTGCAGGAAAGTCATTGTACTTGCAATAATCATAATAATAACAAAGTGATACAAAAATTTGTTCTCACACCACACGAAGGACTTAATCTCTGTACAATGTGTCTGCACTTGTTTTATTTAATTTATGTTCAGTGGAAAATGTCATGATGCCATTTCTGTCCTTAGCTCTCTAGTTGAAAATGAGCATACAGCAGAAATCAAAAGAAATAATAATAATAATAATGATAATAATAATAATTGATGTCGCAATCCCTGAAAGCTGTTATTTATCTTAAAATATATATATATATATATATATATATATATATATATATATATATATATATAAATCCAAGGATCTTAAGTAGAAATCTTAAAAGTGGCACATAGGAGCATCAACAATTCCAGCTGTAGTTGAAGCCCTCGGATTGATTGGAAAAGATTCCGATAGCTTTATTGAAGGAATTCCTGGAAGTCCATGCCTTAAAAAAATACACAAAATTGTACTCACAAGTACAGCTCACATATTACGAAGAGCTTTATCTATGTAATATGTGTGTGATTTCATTATATCTTTTAAATACTCAGTAGAAAATATCATGATGCCATTTCTGAGATCATAACTTTGGTTAGGACACGAAAGGATACAACAAAAATCAAAGAGAATAAAATAAAAATAATAATAATAAACCAAATTTTCCTATCTCAAAGACGTTTGATTATTTGGAGAGACAAAACTCCAGTTGATTCTATTTACTAAAACAAGAAATATCATTGTTAGGTTATAATAATATCTCGAACTTTATTCACTTTAGTCTCATCAGATTATTTCAATGTTTATTCTCGGGACAAAAATATTTACAAGAAAATGAATCAAATTCTAATTTAGTAAACAAGTTTCGGCTGCTGGTTATTTTCAGAGTTAGTCTTATTTATGGATGCACTTGGCAGATTGTGCTTCTTTTTAATGCACAGTTCAATATTGTTTATAAAATAAGCGGATTGATCCTGTTGGGGACATTCGCGTGATATGGATGGAATGCAAAAACCATTCATATTAGCGCGATTCCAAACAATATTTAGAGCTCTTCTGTGAAGAGATCAAAGTTACTCAAACTAAAAATAGTTATCATTCACTGTTGATTAAAAATGGTTGCCCACAAAAATATAAAGACAGTATTAAAATGCAATGCCGTCATGATAAAAAAAATCATTAGTTTAGGAGACAAATAATTTCTTCTTCTTGTTCAATAATTTTGTTATTTTAAAAGGAAAAAGAAAAAAATTACAATGGCAAGATTATCACTAAAAATCTCGGCGTACACATGTTAAAATGTTTTTGAACCGCAAAGGTTATTTTCGTCACCCTGGCAGATGTGAGACTCGAACTGACTACATCAGAATGAAGCAGATACAGAAGTTTAATAACTGAGTGATATAGTAACAGACATTGGAAAATGTGATACAAAATTCCGATGATACATTGAAGAAACGAAAGAAGCTTTCAAGAAACTAAGCAATGTATTATGACAGGGATATTTTATTGTATACCTTTAGCATAACAGTGAGTGTTGGACAAATTTCTTAGATATGAAGAAGAGACTTGAAGTGGCAGAAAAGTGATTCTAAAACCAGATGTTGAGAATATCATAGACAGTGCATGCAAACAACGATGAAGTTCTAGAGAAATTAGAATAAAAAAAAATACTCATACATAAAAGCAGTTACTTACAGCTAAAAATCGGGAACACGTTATAAAGAAGTAAAGCTTGGAAAATGTAATATTTACAAGGAAGAATCGATAGAGGAAAACAGTGAAAAACGTTTTACATTGTTCGGACTATTGTCCTCATTTTTGTCGCGATGATAACAGCAAAAATTGCAATATGAGCACTGGTAAAAATGATTGCTGAAGATAGGTTTATAATACCCAGAAATTCATACACAGATGTCCTCAAGGACACATGGCACAGTGGATAAAGGCGTTAGTTAAATCCAGTGTGAGTTCAATACCTGAATAATGCGCTGGAGAAGAGGGGAATTAACAGGTGATAACTGATAACTGACATCCATTAAACATGGCACATGGAACTAGAACAGTGAGCGAAATAAAGGGTTCAGTTCGACATTCCAACCACCCGAAAAAAGCCGGAGCGTACAACGGCCGAAACGCTGTGATAAATGTGGCGACAAAGATGGGGACAATAGTCCGAATAATGTAAATAGTGTACATAATTCCTCATCTCAGAAATATAGACAGATATTAAAAAACTGACTTAATGCGTTTATGTGAATAGACATCAGAACAGAGACAAAGATTCAGAATTTGCTTAGAGTTACAAGAGAAAGAATGTGGAGAGCCATGATCGCCTATATCCTATATGAATACGATATATATATATGATGAGAAACATGTGAACACATGTTAATTCCAATGTCCACACGGTTGATAACATAAAGTTCCACTGGCTATATTTCGATTTTTACCATATTTCCTTGAAGATGACAAACGATAGTCGAAAGTACTTGGAACATTACAAACACTTTGGCAAGTTCCGTTATAGTTTTCCAACATACATTAAATTACTTATAGAAGAACCAAGTAACGCCCAAGTGAAACACACACAAAAGGCTTTACAGCCTTACTTGTCCGTTCTATTAAAAAAAAATCCTTTAAACGAAAAGCATACTGGAAAATCTATTATATTTTGGCGTTTGAGCAGTAGTCAGTTAAGTGCCATCACGTGACACACGTTTGGGCGATCGTGTTTCGATTTCGATTTATGACTGACTAGGCAGAAGATTTTTCCGCATTTAGCTGACATTTCTTTCTGTGGTAGCCTGGGGAAAAGGAAGATAGATTCATGCCTTTTTTTCAGCAATATTTCCGCGTAAATAAATGGAATGTATTTGATTGAAGTTCGAACTCGTCTCTCCGATTCCGAGCCGATGTCCATTAATCCTCAACGCTCATCCGTCTGGGTGCTGCTGAGTTCATTGGAATATTTTCTGTATTTTTTCTTATTATTTATAGAGATTAATAAGTATTTTTCGTAATATATGAATTGTCATCAACCTATTTTATATCAAGTACAAGATAGACTTTTATTCTATTCGACATGGGTTTGAAAATCTCGTTTAGGTTCACGAACAGGCCGGACAAAAACGAGAGCGAAAAAAGTGAGAATATGTTCACTTTCACCAGTTAATCTACGAACAGTGACGGTAAGTTCTATAAGTCATGGAACTAGTTTTTGTGTGTTAATATTGAAAGCAGGTCTGAGTTCAGATTGCCTAACTTTGTGTCGTACAGTAATAGCATGCTATGTGTTTTTTTGTTACTGTGTAAAAAACCAGCTTACCAGATAAAACGGCTTCATAATATGATCCTATATATAAAAAATGTTCTCAAGAATTTTAAACGAACAAAAATAAATAAATAACTTCGATGCATAATTGCGATACGTAGCGAGTCATGTTACTTAGTGAAAACAAGATGGAAGAGAAAGAGAAAGCAAATAGCTATGGGAGAGCAAAATCGACAAAAAGAAAATATGATCCCGTGAACTATGATTTTGATGAAAGAATTATGTTGCAAGGAAGAGAGAAAGAAGAACTGAAAACTAAAAATATATGAAATAATAGTGTTTCTTTTTTTTATAGGTGGGGATGATATGAAGATTATGAAGATGGGATGTTTATTAAAATACGGAAATGGGGAAAAGTAGAATGGTTGAATATATTAAAAGAAAGAAAGAAAGAAAGAAAGAAAGAAAGAATCAAAAGTCAGAAGATGATAGGCTTAAGAAAGAAATACAGAAATAAAGAGGAAAGAATAATGGAGAAGAAAGAAAGATGAAAAGTTAAAAGAAAGAAAACAGAAAGCAAGAAAGAAAAAATGTAAAAAAATAAAGAAAAAGGATCTAACGAACTAAGAAAGAAAGAAAGAAAGAGAAAGAAAGAAAGAAAGAAAGAAAGGAGAGATAGAAATAAGAATGATCTATTGTAAGAAGATGATAAGAAAGTAGAGGTAAGAAAGAAAGAAGAAATGGAAAGTGGAAAGAAAGATAAAAGAAAGCAAGAAAGAATAAAAAAAATTGAAAATAAAGAAATAAAGAATCTGGTATTAAAATATGAATAAAGAAAGAAAAATGAAGAGGAAAGACAGAAAGAAAAGAGAAAAGAAGGAATGGAAATAAAGCAATAAAAAATGAAGCTATTGTAAGAAGTGATGTGGAAGAGAATTAAACATAAAACCCAAACCAGTAAATTCGACTAAGAAATAAAAAAAAAAAAGATGAAATCGAAATAATCGAAAACACGCCGGAAATAGAAAAGCGAAAAAAATTATTTCTACGGAGAATCAAGAAGGAAAATAATCTTGAGAAAAATTGGAGAAAAATAAATAAACAGTCAACTTTCCTGCGCAACGACGTTTGCCAAAAAGCAAAATATTTTCCAGCTTATCCATGACGCCATGTTGTCGCTTACTTCATGCATATAATTCTCTGTAAATATTCACTTTGGTTTGCCGCCTCGGGCTTTATTCGAACAAAACTGTCTCTCCAAATACTTTGAAAATATCAGAACAAATAGAAACAATACACATAACGGTGATCAGGAAAATGGAAACGTTCTTGTTGTTGTTGTTAATAATAATAATAATAATAATAATAATAATAATCTTGTATTTTAAAATCTAAAGAATGAATTTATGGATTTGTGGAGATATGAAAACAGATATGTGTGTTTGTTCAAATACGGACACATACTTTTTATAATTATATAATATATATATATATATATATATATATATATATATATATATATATATATATATACTATATGTATATATATATTTGTGTGTGTGTGTGTGTGTGTGTCGCTATTCCTTACCGGACTATGCTACATCTTTTAGACTTTTAACATTGTATTTTTTTTTCATATCTATTTCTCTATCTCTCTATCTCTCTTTATATATATATATATATATATATATATATATATATATATATATATATATATATATATATATATATATATATATATATATATATATATATATAATCAGGTCACTCTTATTCGATGATATCCCTCTACGAGGGCGGCTAGCCAATCCCTAATTCAGACGCTCACTCAGGCACATTTGTGTTTGTTCAACACCCACAGAGCCAACTTGTACTTTATAGTGCAACTATGCTGAGCAGATTTTAATTTCAGTTTCTGGAAGTGTGATCAACAATCTGAACAAGGACAGCAAAACTCAAACTCTCGGTCATGATGTCCTGTGATCTGTCTACCCAATTTCACTCAAAGTCTTCGGTCAACCCGTGCTATGGTTTTCAGCCAATACATATATATATATATATATGTGTGTGTGTGTTATAGACAGATGGTGTATTTGGAAGACCGGCAAGGTGCATTTGTTTATGTTTTATAAAATTTTATTTGTATGCCTGCAAATCTTCACATTTCTCGGCTTGATTGTAAAAATTCTGCAAATATTTTCGGGTCATGATGCCATTTCTGACCTTATGTCTCTGGTTGGGACCCGGAAGGAAATGTGCATAAAACAAGCCTTCCCTTACATTTAAGTTACATATTTGCTTTTCTTCTTTATTGTATGCATTTACTATACACTTGCATTCCCGTTTCTTTCTTTCCTTTCCTTTTCTTTTCTTTTCTTCACACTCTTCATTTTTTTCTTCTTTTTTCTTCTCCACACACCCTTCTTTTCTATTACTCTCAATGCCATGTTTTACGATCGTCATACGCGTGTTAATTTATTTCTGAAAAATAATTATGTAGGGTTCTTTTTTTTTTTAAATAAGGTGTTAAGGTGGTCATTTTAAAAAAAATATTGCCGAAGAGGCCGTCAAATTGAAACCAAGGTCGCGTATTTTAAATGACCTCCTGATTTTTAAATTTAAAAGCTCTACATGTTATTTTAGCTTTTATTTATATGTTTTCATACGTGTATTGAGCACTTTTTAATACTACTGTTTCCTGGTCTGATTCAACTCTGATCATTAACCTTATATATACTTTCGGATGTTGGTCCATTCGTTTTCAAAGATTGTTCTGTGTGTACTGACTCAAATTTATTTTAATCATTTCACCCCAAGCAAAGCGGAAATACCACTGGTATGCGGGGAACGGGGTTCAAGAAGTTAGAAGATGGCGATTGACGTTGCATTTAAATTTTTTAGATTTCTAAATCATAAATCAAATAAAATGTAGGGAAAGAATAGAAAACTTTCATGAAAAAACAAAAATGTTTCCACAAGTGGCAATTACGTTTAACTTTTCAACAATAAATAAAACCTTTCAAAAATCTAGTAGAACGTTTAAAAACAAGTATTGCGGATAAAAAGGGAAAAAACGTTTGTTTGAAAGACAGACTCATAATTTTAAGAGATAAGATTTTTTAATTTCACAGGAAAAAACAGGACACCATAAACTTTTTTTTGAGGAAAGATTCCACACTACGGAAGTTGGTACGAATACGAAAAATGTTCGAGAAAGAAAGATCATCAGGTTTAGGTGTTTTTTGTTGAGCTGGTTTAGTTTTTATACCCTTGGTTGCTTATATTCATGGAGTGTTATTTTGGTAAAGAAAGACCTAGGGTCATAATAACAGTCTGTTGTATAATGTAACATGTACATAAGGAAACTAAATGCAGACTGCAAATTAGTGTGGCCACATTATATTTGGTTGCCCGCTGGAAGAGCTTTTTCCACACCCTTCCGTGCGCGACATAGCACTGCAAGAACCTCAATATTATGTGACTGTTGATCAGAACAGCCTCTCAAGATGTTACGCGGGAGTTCGGGCTCCTAACTACAAATCGGGAACAGCAACAAGAAAACTGTCAACTTGGTATCCTCAGTATGAAGCGACATTGCCACCATCTACAGACATCACAAGAAAATTCATTTTACCAAATTAAAAAACGAGAAATTGAAAAATTTGGACACCTTCCTAAACAGAAAATAAAGAATGAGTCTTTAATTCTGTTCAGGAGAAGATGGAGGAGCGATAGGAAAGCCAATCTACTCCTAAAAAAAAAATAAATAAATAAACGAAGTATAAAAAAAAAACCCAAAAAGTCCTAGTTCTGATTTCAAGTCATTTCGAGGAATGAACATTCTAATAACTACAATAATTTAGAGAGTCAATCAGCGGCCATAGAATTTTTGAACATGCTATGTTTAATTGACAAACCTAGAAATTTTAGGAGAGAAATTAATTGTGAAATAGATTTTGTGTCTTTTTCTTCTTACATTTCACACCAATTTTTTTTCAATATTTAGATTTGACACTATATGGGCAGAGTCGATTGACGTCATTTCAATAGTGCTTTTGTACAATTACGGCGACTTTGAAGCGAATTTTTCTGATTTCCATGGCCGAAAATACACAACTATCTCTCTCACTTGGGACGGAATTCATTTGATAGAAACCTAAAGAAAAGTAGGTTGATTAAAAAAAAAGTCCTTCACCTTTTTCATTAAAAGATCCTGGCATTTTCCAGAATTGGATTTTTTGAATCATATAATCATATTATATATTCATATTTAAATTTAAAAAAATACATTCATACATTATATACATAAAGCACACTCTTTTTTAGGCTTTTGATTTGCCAAAACTTATATTGACATTCAAAACACATCAATCATCACATCGCATGCAAACAAAATAAAAAAAAAAATCTCATAAAACAAATATCCGTGGATGATATGTAAATCCTATAAACACCCAGCGCAAGTCAAAATCTTAAAAGCTATTATTATACAAAATAAACAACTCATATGAAAGAAAAATATCTTTCAACACAAGAGACTGTATAAATTGAAAAAAGAGTATCTAATACTTAATATTAAAAAAAAATAAAAAATAATACGTATAATTTTTTATACGTTTTATAACATGTCAGCATTTAACAATGCTGATCAATTGTTGAATCAAAGAAATGAACATGTTTTGAAGTGTCGACAAAAAAAAATAAATAAAAAATCCGTTTTCGTAAAACATTGACTTTGGGGATATAAACTTGAAATGTTTCATTTCTTATTTTATATTTTATAAACATATGTGTGTAAGTGTATTCATATTTATGTATGTTATATATGTAAATATTGTTTGTTTATTTTTATATATAAGTAGATATGTTTAATTATTTATTTGATTGTTATGTTGATGCCTACATCATTTATAATTTTTATTTAATATTTTTTTTATTTTTATATTTAACTATTATTAATATTATTATTGAAAATTGTTTTTAACCTTATCAATATTTTATATTCTAAATTTGATTTTATAATTGACTAAATTTATTAGTTCTATTTATTTATTTATTTATTTTATTATATTGATTTATGTTGTATATTATTACTATTAAGTTGATGATGGTGACCGTCTAAAATGACATGAATTTATTAGACAAATTGTTGTAACACTTTTACTTCCGATCCCCCTTTTCCTTCCCTTACATGGTATATTAAATTGTTCAGCCATTTCAAGGATTTTTTTCTGGGTTATTCTATTTATTTATTTTTGCTATTGGCTCATCATTTATTTCTTCATTCTTTCCTTTCTTTTCTTTCACTCTCCCCTCTATATATAACCTAATTCCTCTCTCTCTTCCCAATGTGAACTTATTTTCTTATCCTAATTTAAAAAAAAATTTATTCCTTCATTTTTTTATTTTTCATTTTTTTTTTATTCTTCATTTTTCTTTCTTTGTAAATAAAATAAGTTTTTTTTATATTTCCTCCTTTTTTTTTCTCTCTTTTTCCTTTTCTCCTCTTTAAAAATAATTTCTATTGAATGCATTATTCCATAAAAATTTAAAAAACATTTGATCTGAAGAGATGACTATAACAATGTTCATGGCATAAATTATGACAAATTTGGATTTTTAAGGTGTTTTCTTAATTTATCGATATATATTGCTCATTAATATTAAATTTTTGATAAAAAATCTTACTTATAAATAATTTGGTATTTATTATATAAATATTATATATATATATATATATATATATATATATATATATATATATTTCGATAAATATATATAATCAATTTACAAATTCATGAATTATTCACACAAAAACAAATGCAAAATTAATGATTTAATTGGCGAGAAATCCATCATCGTCGCAAACAATTCAAATAATATACAAAAACCTCCAAATCCGTTATGAATGAAAAGATCCTTGTTTCTATAAATTTCTGCCGTATTAGTTCTTATTTTTTACTACAAGCTTTCGTCTGTTCCTACAGACATCTTCAGGTATGGAATAGATGTTGTTCTTGTTTTTTCTTAGTAATAATAAATAAGATCACAAATCAAATATATGTATTGTTGTATCCGAAAATGCTATTGAAAATGAGTTATTGTTTTTGGAACGTGCAAAAATTTAACGCTATGAGTTTGATTTTTTATTTTTAATTTATATAAAGCTATATATATAGTTCATGCCACTTTGACAGAAAATTTACCAGTAAAAAAATTCGTTCATCACCATATTTGTATATGAACGCACAACTGTAAAAAAAAATTTAATATCAAACTCAGCGTTGCTACTTGCACGCTCAAAAACAATAACTCATTTCCAATAGCATTTTCGGATACAACAATACATATATTTTCGTTGTTTTCGTTGTCCTCTTATTACTAAGAGAAAAAACAAGAACAACATCTATTCCATACCTGAAGATGTCTGTAGGAACAGACGAAAGCTTGTAGTAAAAATAAGAACTAATACGGCAGAAATTTATAGAAACAAGGATCAATTCATTCATAACGGATTCGGAGGTTTTTGTATATTATTTGAATTGTTTGCGATGATGGATTTCTCGCCAATTAAATCATTAACCTTTGCATTTGTTTTTGTGTGAATAATTCATGAATATATATATATATATATATATATATATATATATATATATATATATATATATATATATATATGTATAAATATAAAAATTATAAATATTTTCAGGTTATAAATATATTTTTATTATACACTTTTTATTTACACATTTACACAAAAAAAGAAATGCATTTTTTTGAATTTATTGTATATTAAATTTTTTATTATAATCTTTATATCCGATTTTTTTTTTATATATATATATATATATATATATATATATATATATATATATATATATATATATATATATGAAAATTTTTAACATTTTTTTTTTCACCTGTAACACGAATCTGAAATTTCTTGCAAATTATTGTCGTCATGTGATAATTGAAAGCTGATCATTGCATACGATTGCATAGTACAAAAAAAAATCAATTGTGCTGTATTTTTATTATTATACATTCTACACTTTTATTATACATCGAGCAATATTTTAATTTCAATATTCTAATATATATATATATATATATATATATATATATATATATATATATATAAAAGAAAAATGACTCACCTGATTTTTTTTTTAAAATTTTTCGTTTATTGTTTTTGGGTCAAACTAATTTTTAATCTTACTAATATAAAACCCCTTCCCGACCACCTAGTAAAAAAATTTTGCTCACCATAAGGTATTCTTTCCTTGATAATTATAATTTTTTATATAAATGAGATTTATTTTCCAAACTCTGTGCAAAAAAAAAGTGACTCAATTATTTCCTGCAACTAGTAATCAATAGAAACATAACCGAACAGCTTTAAATAAAAAGAATAATAGAGGTATAATTTATTTATAATAGGTAATATAGTTCGAAATATTTAATAATCTATGCCTCCTCCTTTATTTTGAATTACCTTTTCAACCCTTTTTTTATTGACTTGATTGGTTCATCTAAAATCTAATCTCCAAGCATTGAATTCCATTCGGATATGAAATTCACAATCAAATCCTCTTTGTTGCTCAGCTGCTTTTTCGAGAGCCTTACTTTATAATGCCCCATAAGTTTTCTATGGGGTTGAGGCCAGGAGATTGGGGCGGCCATGTCATAACACTAAAACACTTCTCATCAAAGTATTCCTTCATCAATTTTGATTTGTGACAGGGAGCATTATCCTGCATAAAAATGAGCTTGGTAATTATGTCGATTTGCACCCTTTCAGCAGAAGGGAGCAGACAAGACTCTAAAATTCTCTTGTACTGCTCGCTCCTGAGGGTCTTTTTCAATAGGTTTTAAGAAACCAGTTCCATGAAAAGAAAAAAATCCCCAGAACATTATACTGAACGGATGCTTTTAGATCGCTTATCCTTTGAATTTAGCTTTCAAAGCTTCGTTTCATCGGAGAAGAGAACATTCTTCCTTTCTTTTACGGTGAAATTTTTTTAATAGTGAGCCCATTCAAGTCTCTTGGCTTTCTTGGCTTTTTATTAACAGCTTAAACCTTCGTGTACAAGATTTGTAGCCTTGTTCTAAAAGCCATTTGTCGGACTGTTGAAGAGGCAAGACTAAAACCTTGCTCTTCCCTTAGACTGGCTGCAATTTCTTGGCTAGTTATAGTCCTATTCTTCGCGACTTCTCTCTTGATTACCCTGCCAGTTCTATCATCAATCTTTTTCTTTTGTCTCCTTGTTTCCTTCCTTGGAGCAGGAGTGGCATCATTATGTGCCCTAAACCCTCGAGAGACAGTTGATTGTGAGGTTATAGCAATTTCTGCAATTTCTCTCGTAGACTTGCCTGCTTTTTGAGAGAATGCCTTAATAGATGCCTTTTGTAATTTGGTTCTGAAAAATGGCTATTTCAAGCTGTTTTTTATACTGCATGAGGTTTTTGGAATATTCAATTTAAGCTTAATTTAAAATGTTCTAGAATTCTCTAGAATATTGTTCTTCGTGTATTGTAAAATAGTTTTCAATATTTTTCAAAAGCTTTTTTAAATGTTTAATCAGTTTAATCATTTTTTTGCAATGCGATATTTATATAAAATTTATAATTATCAAAGAATACCTTAGGGTGAATAAACTTTTTTTCCTAGGTGGTCGGGAAGGGGTCTTTATATTAGTAAGATTAAAAATTATTTTTAACCCCAAAAACAATAGACAAAAAATATTTTAGTAAAAAAATGAGCTGAGTCACTTTTATCGAACAGCACTGTATATATATATATATATATATATATATATATATATATATATATATATATATATGGTGATTTTTTTTTTGTTATAGATTATATCTTGAGTTTGATAACACATTTCCATAGTTTCATCGTTGCAGATCTACTGAACATAATCTGGGCAATACACTGTCTGCCCCAAACATTGCAAATACACTTGTCTCTGAAAACATTTTACGTTGTCACCGTAGATTTACGAGGTATGCACCAACAATTTTACATTTAATGTTGCATTCACTACATATAATGGCATCCAACATAGCACAGGCTATAGCAAATCCATGTAGGAGACTCTGTGGGTGATTCTAAAAACTATACTGCACTATTTCTTTTTTTTTTTTCTTAAACATTAACTGCATAGTTCTAGGTATCTGATCAAAAACCGATCAATTTCCCAAATTTTTATCATTATAATATATATATATATATATATATATATATATATATATATATATATATATATAATTACAAGTGTGGGAAAAAAAGTTCCAAAGATAACTATGAAGGGGTTTAGCTATTATGGTTTTGCATTTATTTCAACTCTTCTTATCTCATGAATTCATTGTTTCATTTTATTGATACAAGCCATCAAATGTTCACACTTGAAGGAAATTTTAACTATCTTTAATTAATTTTTCCAGGTTTAAAATTTTCTTATTAAAATTAAGTTTTCTTTCACAGGTGGAATGGGATGAAAAGTTCATCATAGACTTTGAATGAGTTATTTTAAAACTAAATTTATATATTATGCATTCATTTCGAATCTTCTTATTAATAAATGCATTATTTCCTTCCAGGTAAAGTTTAATGTGGATTATTAAAGAATACTTTAGAAATTAAATAGTATGTCGTCTTCTCTTCAAAATGCATCATGATTTTATCAAATACCTGCTGAAAAAGTGTTCAGCCTCCAAGGACATTAATGCTGCCATTGTTGTTTCATTAGAGGATGATGCCCCAGCTTCATCAATAGTGCAAAAGTATGCAGCTGAATTTAGGAGGGGAAGGGAGAGTCTTGAATTCTGTCAAATAGTCAAATTCCCACGACAAGTAGACGGGAGATTTCTGTCAGGTGGCAAATCATTTTATTATTATTATTATTATTATTATTATTACTATTATTTATCCCCTGTTTTTCATCATTTTTTTCTCTTTCGTTGATTTTTTTTCCATTTTCATTTCTCCTCTCTACGTCTTTCCTTGGGCTCTTTGCTATTTTCCATATTTTCATTTACTTATACAATGATGAGAAACTAAGAGAGTAATGATGTTTTGTCAATTAAATATTCAGGCAAAAAATTGTTTAAACTGGTGATTGTTTAATCATTTATAAATATTATATATATATATATATATATATATATATGTCTTAAAATAATTGTCAGACTTTGTCCATTTCATAATGTGTGACGTCATTTGTTTACATTTAGATACGCATCGAGCAGATATGAATGTACGTGAGAAAATAATGGAAAATTGTAGTTTAAAATCAGTAAAATCGACCTTGCTAACCGAAACGCTGATCTGTGCCGAAATCGGTAAAAGAAAATCTTTTTTCTAAATAATTCATTTCCGTATAGGACACAGGTTCAATTCCTGTCGAAGGACGCATATTTTCTATGACAATTTCTCTGATATTCAGGCCGGTAAATGTTGTTAATACTATTTATTATAAACAGAGCATTTGCTTAAATATTTGTATCTATAAAAAAGAATGTACAAACATAAAAATGACTTAAAATATATGTATTTATATATTTCCCAATATCATTTCATTCGATGAACTATAAAGAAATTTAAATAAACAGGAAAACAAAGATTGAAAGTATAAAACTAATTTCAATCCATATCCTAATTAGTAATCAATATTTAATAAACATACAAGGACATATTGATTATTACTAATATTTCCTTGTTTATTTACACTTTTCTCAGTGTGATATGGATGCAAATAAATATTGTGGTTTATTAATAAGATTATCTGCACGTTGGAAAGCACATAAAGGCAAATGTTGTGCTAAAACCAAATTGAAAAGTTTTTCATGTGCTTTTTCATTGTCAGATGACAGAAACGATCCACGTGTTAATGGTAATGATATGACTAGCTGTTTCCTTATAAGGAAACATTTGGCATTCCTTGACCAAATATTCAGTAATACTGATAGTTGAAATTTGTAAAAAAATATTTCTCTTAAAACAGTTATTCAGGAAAATAAATTTTTCAAGTTCATTCAGTGTTACCGTTAGTAGTGATGGATTTGGTTGGGTGTTTTGTTTAGCGGCATATCAACACCTTTATGGGTCATTTAATGGCGAAATCTAAATAATATGTATGCAATTTTCTTGGAAATAATAATGGTTTTAGCGATAAAAAATCTTACTAATTAAGCCATAACTGGGGAAGAAAAGACGAATCCATACCTTTCTCAAAGGTTTTTGCGTGTTAGCGAATATAACGAACCCAATGAAAATTTGAACTCGGCTCTCCAATTAAAAATTCCAAGCCATTATACTACCCAAGCATCAATGCTTATAGCACCTGGTATTCCCAAGTGGTCTCCTACCTAGGTACTGACAAGGTTCGACGTTGCTTAACTTTGGTGATTGTACGGGAATCAGTGTTTCCACTTGACATAGCTGTAAGCCGGTACTGATGGAGGTTTCCTTCGTAACCTTTTATTTTAGTAGCGTAGAACGTCAACATCTTGATCATGTCATTATTTTCTCTTCGAGTTACATGTGATATCCATTTTAGTTGTCACTGCTGCTGAAAGTCTCCAAGTGATGTGATTTCTGTTATTTGGTAAAATTCTTTTTGGGGGATTGTATAGCTTTAATTATTGTGATTCTGTTAAGGGTTTTGGAATTTACAGTCAGATTTATACTAGCAAACAAAAGAGATTCGCAAAGCCAAGAATCTTCAATTGGTTAAATTCTTTTTCGGTGAAAAGTGAATTCATTTCTGCTTTTGAAACAATTTCAAATAAAAGACAAGTATAAATGAGAATAAGTAAAGAAAGAAAGAAAACAAAATCGAAATAAATTTTGGATTACTTTGAATCCCAAAACTTCAATGGAAAAACAAAACAATAGAGGCTACGATGTTTATTGTATGAAAAGAGTTAATGATGCTGTAAGAACTAATATCAGTCGTGATAAACAATCCAAGTTCTGATATAAAAGTGAATAGAATTAAATCATAATGATAATTGTAGTAAACATAATCGACTGATCTTCTCATTCTTCATATAGCCTTGACTTTAAAATTAAATGTTTGATTGCTAATATTAAACAAGTGAAGAATATGTGCGCCGCAAAATGGATTTCAATCTTGAGATTAATTACCGTTTCTCGAAGAAAGCTTTTGAATTAATACTAAATATCACGTAGCAAATAATAATGTCATATTGATAAGTTTTAAAAATCCTTTATATAAGAAAAGAAATAATTCTTAGAATGTTTATTTTTCTAAAGTATCGTCTCAAGAGTGATCAACTAACCTTCCCAAGACATTGACTTTGGTGAAGAAGTAAATTGTGTTTCTGTCGAAACAGTATACTAGTTTGCAGATCTACAGTTTCAAGAGAATTAGCTTAACTGGTGGATGTGCTATCCCAAGTCCATGACCCAGTAGCTCGAGTTGAAGCTCCAAACAAAGTCCACTGAGAAGTAGCAATGCCACGGTGATTGTAGAAGTAAAACTCTTGGTCAAGGGAAGGCACATTTTTTAACGAAATAAGATGACAGGCAAGAAGGAACATAAGAAATAAATGAAAAAAGAAAAGTTGAAAAACATGGAAATCGAGGAAAAAATCGAAATCATTCAAAGAACGGCATTTCCAAAATCAACCAGTTTATCTAGAAATGATAAAAAAAAAGACTTATAAAGACTAAAATATAAATCTCACTCACAACAACGACATCATAGTCCTGGGTATGACGATAAACTACATCCAGCAACAAATCCTCTGATCAAAAGACTGGAGGTTTTGAGGAGCGTGGAACCACCTCGTAATTGCTTTTGTTCCCATGTCCACCCTGAGCCGAGGTAGTAGCACCTGTTAGGGTCCCAATAAAAAACAGTATGAAAGTGTAAAAATAGATTTTGATAGTCAAAATACTTGCAATATATTTTTATAAAAACATTACCAACAATACCTATATATAACAAAATGACCAAAAATACATTTTATCTGTAGTTAAAGGAATACAATTGCGTTTAAAATTTTCAGATTTCAGCGTTAAATAACCGCTAGAGATTGATATACCGCGAAACAAAATCAACCATATAGTTAATAAAATGATAATAACGGAGCTTATGGAAGTAGTAGAAATATAATTTTCTCAAGATCTCTGGTGGATGTTGAACAGATAATTATATATTTTTAAAAGTTCACGTCAAAGTCTCTATTAAAATGAGAAGTATGGATCTTGATTGTTTAATTATTTATTTTGGATAATGTAAATCAAAGGAAGAAACAGTTTCGAATCAAATCTGACAAATAGAAAATGAATTTAAGAAAAGTGTCAGAATCGGAATATTAAAAGACCAAATCAAATACAAAAAAAATCTTCACATAGTATCTTAGGAATGAAATGCAACTAATAAAATTGTTTTAAGCAGCGAAAGAAATAAAAATACAAATCGGATGCTAAGAATAAATACCAGAAGGCTAAATAATATTTCTCTTGACAACCTTCTTGCGCCACTACCGCTGAAGACTACAGGTACTACTGTCACATTAAAATCCCATTTTCATTGACTGATTCGTTTTCTACAGCTTATCAACCCATTGCAGATATTTTAAAGCCAGAAAATATTTTTAAGTTGTAAGAATTTTTGGACGGCAAATAATAATGGTTTAATGGTGCAAATCTTACTAATTAACCCATAGCTAAGGGGAGAATAGGTAAATTCATACGTTTCCCAGGGGTATTTGCACGTAAGTGAATATAACGAAACCAATGGGAATTTAAACTCTACTATCCGATTAACAATTCCAAGGCATTATCTATTAAGGCTCGACGTTGCTTAACTTCGGTGTTCATACGGGAACCGGTGTTTCCACATGATATGGCCGTAAGCCGTTTAAATTTTGTGGTTGATGAATGTCTTAGGAAAAGCTCTGGTCTTCAGCCTGCCATAATTCTTATTATGCTACACTTTCGCACCAGATGCATCTTCCAACAATCGGAACAATTTCTCAGTCTCAGAGGATACCACATCTAATATATTTTCCTGTTAACCTCTTTTGCATCACAGAAATGGGATTATATATTGCATATCATATTACTTAAAACCTTTAGGGAACCTTGACGTGGTGTAATGGTTAGAAAGTTGTCTCGTTAGAACTTATTACAACTGTCTAGTGATTTCGATTCTCACTGAGTCCCCAATACTTTTGGCCTTATGCCACATTTAAGCTACACTTAGAAAATCGCCATATTATTTAAAACCTTTAAATATTTCTAATTTTACCAAAAATAATAAAATATTCAGATTATTTGCACTATTAATGTTCAGCATATTTCGCATATCTATAAATTATTATAAACCATCAATCACTTCCCCCAACATATGGGTTAAATAGTTGAACTTATATCACGAATGGTCTTTGCTATTCTTAAACAACTGTTTATGCAATATTCACTTACAAAAATAATTATTCTTACAATTAAAATCAGCAAGAGACCCCACATACTCTGGCCCAAACCGGGCACTTAAGAGGTCCAAACAGCGGCGGGGGGGTACATTATCATACAATTCAAAATGTCGCATGAAACCGCTTCTGCATGTCTTATCACAAATATCACATTTCAGTAGCTGGACGTCTACGGTTTTATAGTCAACTGCACACCCTCCTCTCAGTGCGCTCACGAGTGACTCCTTAAACCAGCCATCAACGAGCACACTCTACCACTATTTGTTACAATGTTAGAACGAGTTGCCTGCGGGTGTGTTCAGGAAGCTCAACAGAGACGCCTTTACGCACATCTCTTTTAAGCTTTGCGTGCCTCCTCTTCTCATCTTCAAAGTGGCGCCTTCCATTACTAGCAACCTCATTTCAAGCATTGCGATCAGATACACATTCTTCCCAGTACTCACAAGGAATGATGCATTTCCTCAGTGCATCCTTGATGCAGTCCTTAAAGCGCATCTTAGGGTTGATGGCATAAGAATCAATACAGAGGCATGAAACTGACAATCCCATTGTGGCTATTTTCAGCTAAATAACTATTACAAATAAAAGGAAACAATTAAAAGAATTTGATATTGCTGAGATGATAAAAAACAGGAATTACGCTGCGGTTTCCATTATTAGCCAGACCATCTTTTATTGATGTATCAAAAAGACATTGTAATCGGTACGTCTATTTGCTGAATGATGGCAACATTTATCTGCATAGTTAGAATAAACATCATCTGATTTTGTGCAGTTGTAAACGAACGACATCTATTTGTATGAAATGTATTGAAATTTCAGTCTGAAATTAATAGTCACAATATGAGTTTGAAATGGCGAAAAGAAGAATATATCCGGTCGGGTCCTAAATAAAGTACCCAAAAATTCGATATTAATCACTGCGACTCAATACCGAAAACGAATGAAATAGGAATCATAATACAAGAAGATCATTTTTTTTTTCTTTTCACCAACAAATGCTGCTGTATCCTCGTTGGGCCCGACGAAGCAATGTCTGGGTAACAACAGGCAGAAGCCGCCTCACAAGTTTAGATGTCAGCAAGACAAAGATGTTTGGTATGGGATTGTGAGTGATGCAGTCATGGAGTCATGGCAAGTTATATATATATATATATATATATATATATATATATATATCGAAATCAAAGAAGAATTGGTAAACAGGGATGGTGGCGTGGGATATTGCGTTCATTTCCATTCTGTAGAAGTGTAAAAATCTGATTTATACAGATAGAAATAGAATAACTAAGGTTATACTGTCTTTTACGCGGGAGGAGTTCTCGTACGATCTCCAATGTCGAACCTGGTCAGAGTAGGAAGATGGGTGACTGCTTGGGCATACCAGGTGATTGGATGTGCTGACGGTGTAATGGATAATGGCACGGACTTGTTAATCGGAGAGTCGTGTTCCAATTCCAGTAAGTTTTGTTTACCTATTTTGAAAAGGTATGAATCCACCTCTTCTTCCCTGGATGTGGGTTAAATAGTAAGAATTGTAACAGTAAATCATTATGATCTGCAGAAACATCTTACAGTCTCATAATATTTTCTGGCTTTGAATAATCTGCAAATGGTTGATAAACCTTAAAATTCAAATAAATCCATTCAATGATTATTTTAACCATGTTATAGGAATAGAAGTTGGACTCGAGAAATGTGTAATCGGTGGAGAAAGAAAAATATTAATCAACAAAATGTTTGCCAAAGTCGAAAGATACGACATCAAGACATTGAATAAAAAAATGACATGAAACATTTTAGATGTTGAGAAAGAAATCCAATTAAAATGAATAAAATGAAAGAAAAGAAAGCTTATTTCAGAAGATCAAGATTTCGGATACGATATAAAACGACCTTTGCATTTATTCCTTATAAAAATCATAAATACATGGAGACTATACGTCCAAACCATTCCTTGTCTGGTGAGGAGAAAATCCATGAAGTTTAGATCAAAGAACTAAAACGTTCGGAATTCCAACAACCTATTGATTCCATAAATAGTCTCGATGTTAAAAGAGGAAAGAAGAAGATCGAAATATCAAAGACTGTCAAACTTCATACAGAAGAGACAAAAAAAATGAATGATTATTACAGTCAGCTGTATCTGAGAAAAAGTAAAATATTGAATCAAAAACCAAGAAATGAAAAACTTAAGACAAACAACAATCATTACCAGATAGAAAAGGTGATCCAGTACAAATAACCGAAAAGATTTTCATTTACATAGAACCGAAGATATTTTTTAGACATGGTATAAGAACAAATGACGATATGCTTTAAACAATAAATGGTATGAGCCAAAATGAAGATATATTTTAGACAAAAAATGCTATGTATGCAAATGAAGATATATTTTAGACAAAAAATTTTATGAACAGGCCAGAATTTGTACAAATCATACAAACACTATCTAGAAGCCGTCGGTAAGGTTTTAGAAAATCAGAGAAAATAGTTTGATGAATGAATGAAAATGCTATGAATTTATCACGGAATAATTATTCAAAATAATGACAGACAATTTTGTACTCTCTTTTATCAATATATTGTGTACCCGTTGAATTTTCACAGCGTTAGAAACTCTTGTTAAATATCAAATAACAACAACCATCTCCAGTCCACAAATTCTTCCCCATTTTTCAGACTTTGTCGTTTGGAAGATTTCGATATATTCTCAGATTTCCACTTCTATTCATTATCATTTTCAGAACTGTTTCATATTCTTCAATGAGTAATGTTCATTTTTCTTCGCTTCTCTCGCAAGTTTCTGATATTTTTCCAACTTTCGATCTTTTTCAGGTTCTCTTTGCGGCCTATTGTTCAAATATTTTTACAGTAACATTTACTCTGTACAAGGCTCGGGGCCATTCCAGCTAGAGAGTTACGTTAAGGGGAATTTTATATGGATAAGAGGGGACTCTAGACTTGAACATGTTAAGATTATAGGGATCGGGGAAAACATCCTCTTGAGTGTCTGTTCCACAGGGCAGTGGTTCACGGAAAGAAGCTGTTTGAGTGGAACTTACTTCTCGCCGATGGAATACGAAGGGAATGTACGTGGTTTGCTACAATGCTAGTGACATAACGGGTCCTAGCCATGAAGGTCTTACCTAGCGGAACTAGAATGTAGTTCGTCCGAGCACTTTCCGTGTAAGTAACGATAGAGCAGTGAGAAGCTCACCACATCCCGCCTGTGAGAGAGAGGTTGAGGGGGGGAAATAATTCTTCTCCAAGAAGGACTCAGAGACGCTTTTGAACTCTATCGACTGGAATGTGAGGACTGGGTAGAATATATGTCAACAGTAATGAATTTCCGCCCTCATCCGGCTCTCATAAAGGAGCTGATCATTTTACCTGACTCTGATACAGCCACTGAAACGATTTACAAAAACCCTGTCTCTGGCTTGAACTATCAATTTCACTTTCAAATTTTATAGAATTATCCATATTCGTCCATTTACATAGATTCAGATTTGGAGTTGTCCTCTAACAACAGATACGTTCGCTTGTTTATTTTTGGAGAAAAAATCCGAACTGAGCAGTTATTTCATTTTTTTTTTTTTTATTATTATTTTTTATTTTCATCGCATTTTCGTCTCAGCATCTTGTATGAAGCCACTTTATTCTACATCTATCGTTGGTTTGACTCTACTTCAAGATTTTCCTTATAATCCTTATTTATATAAATTTAGTTATGTGGTTCATCAAATAGATTGTTTGGTGAAGCTGACATCTAATCAGCAATCGATCCCTGTTTTTCATGCCAATATTATACATATCTTTTCGGAGTTAGAGTTTTAAGAAGAGAGAACGTGCTTAGAAGGATAGAATATTGCTGCCACATATAACCAGGTTCGTTTGCTATTTACCTTGAGCTCCTTCATAAAACCCAAAGAAGAATCAGCAATATTACCGGTTCTGATCTGACATCTCGGCATCAGTCACTTACCCGCTGCCCTAAGGTTGCCTCCCTCTGCCTTTTCTACAAATACTTTCATGATAATTGTTCGGATGAGTTCTTCACTATGATTACCCGAGACATTTTGAATTGAAGCGCAGTACTAGACTGGCCATGAGGTTTCATCATGTTAAGGGGTCCACCCTTTTTTCATACAAGTGGATTCGCCCACTGTGTACTTGTACCGCTGCCGGTGAATGCCCGGGTGTTAGGGAGAGATACACTGATACAGTGAACAGTGATACAATGAGACAGTGAGGTAACCGCTTTGTAGGAGTCACAGTTGCGAGCACGTAGACTCAGAAGGAAGTCATACTTCGATACTGAATTTCCCAGACTGTATATATATTATTATTGCTACTAACCGCATTTCTGGATCTACTAACCGTATTACCAATTGTATTATTACGTCAATACATTTATTTGCTATATTTCATTCCTGCGTTTGTCATTCATTTGAGACCGGATTTCATCTTGGAATCCACAACACATCAATTTACAGTTGAGCTGGCTAGATGTAGCCGTAAGTTCTGTGCTAATATTTAATTTTCTCACACTTCTCGCGTGTGGAACTCCTTTCCAGCTCTATGTTTTCCAACCAACTTTAATCTTAGAAATTTAAATAAAATACCAATCGCTATCTACCGCCTTCCCGTTTACCCTTTTCTCTTCCCGCTCATTATTAACGTTTCTATTCTTAATTCTTCAAAACCCTGTATCGCCTTGTGTCTTAGTGGCTTTACTGATTGCATGCGATGAAATCGACTTAAAAAATAAAGAATCTAATCCAGAACATATCTTGACTCATTTGATTGAGTGAAACGACCAATTGCAGAAAAAAAAAGTAAGCTTAAGTCCTTTTACTATTAGTTTTTATTGAAACAATATTTGATGAGGAAATCTTCTGTTTTTAGAATGTTGAACAGGAAGCCCAAAAGCAGAATATAATTCAGAAGAAATAAAATGTTCAGTCGAGATCATTTCATCAAAATCAAAGTTAAAACTCACAGTTATCTCTCTTGCAAATGTAAAACCTCGCTTACTCTTGATGCTGTGTTTTTTTTTTTTTTTTTTTTTTGTTTTTTATTGGACAGAGCATATTGTTTGAACTAACAAACCTGAAGTGGAAAATTCAAGATCTAGATGAGAGAGAAAAAATCGACACATCAATAATCAAAAGACCGGAATTCAACTTCAAAACATTGCAATGATTGTCTTAAATGCCTAAAAGGTAAAAGAAATCTGTAATTCTGAAGATGGCCATTGTCTATCGATCGAAATAAGAAGCTTGAACTATCAATCAAGAACTCTTAAACCGGACAAAGCACAGAACTGGAAACACGATGAACACATTTTCTGACAAATGCAGTTCGTGAATGACTTCCTATACGTGCAAAATGCATTTAGTTTTCATTTGAAACTCATCTTTAAGCAATATATGTTGAAGTTAAGAAAAATTAAAACGATAATTTTTCATCTATAGAGACAACAATTTGCTTGAGGTTATTAGTAGAGTTGTCAGTAATAATGTTGAAAACGTTTTCAAGGGAAAAAAAGTAAAAGTTGAGAGATAGCCTTGTGGGTACCTCATGATTTGATATCCAAAGAGATTTTCAGGCCATGAGACTAAACAGACATTTCAGGATTCAAAAGTATTTTAACGTCTTCGCCCCAAGACTAAATGACATTCGATATATAGAAAGGCTGTTTACTATTTAAGACATAGTTGGAGAGAGAAATGTGTTCATATATTTCTCAATGGCATTTTTTCAAAAATGAATGCAACGACCTCCGTGTATATAGTCTAAGGGATATGTATCCGTTTATATAGTCTAAGGGATATGTATCCGTGTATATAGTCTAAGGGATATTTATTTTGATGTCTATTATCCAAGATTGGTACATATCATCATTTCTTAAACGTATATTTTGATTTCGACCACATTAAATAATTCAATTTAATGGAGAAAACTTGATACATGCTGCTAATACTATATTAAATGCTATTTTAATTACTGTTATTAAATACTATGCTACTTTTGTTAATCTAACAAATATATATATATATAAATATATATTCATATCTATCTATCTCTCCCTCTCTCTCTCCCTCTCTCCCTCTCTCTCTCCCTCTCTCTCTCTCTCTCTCTCTCTCTCTCTCTCTCTCTCTGGCTTGGGGGAAGATTCTCAGCCTGATACCAAATCAGTCGGGATTCGATCCAGGCTTGAAGCAATCGGATGTCTAGCCACGCGGATGAGCAGTGAAACAGCGAAGCAGTCTGTCTGTAGATGATAATATATATATATATTTGTGTGTGTGTGTGTGCGTGCGTGTGTGTCTGTGTGTGTGTGTGTGTGTGTGTGTGTGTGTGTGTGTGTGTGTGTGTGTGTGTGTGTGTGTGTGTGGCGGACTCTCTCGTTGCTTTTTCGACGTATGAGTGTCCAGCAGTTCAGTTCATTTCTTAGAACCAAACAGCCATACTACCAACACATATGATTTAATTATAGTAATGAAGGACTGTGCAGAAAAACCTCAAGTTTTGGAAGTGTTTAATACACAGAACTGGTTCATAGCATGCTACAAGACCACCAAACGATCCTCGTCGGGTTATAAATTCAGAGTTGTCCTTCTCTTAGACTGGCTACCAACCAAGGCTATAGGGCACAGCCTGAATGTATTTGCGATATGATAATTTATAAGAACATTTAAGGAAAATTCTAGTCAGTAACACAAAAATTATTTTCATATCACATAGTCGCAGACAACTTATTATTAAGGAAGCATTGCTGATTAAATATCGTTCCCCTCTTATCAATATTACACTTTTTAGCAGTGGAGGCGCCGAATTAAAGGTTTTCTAAAAATAGAAGAGATGTCAAAGTCGACCGTTTGCGCATAGAACGTGACCAACAAAAAAAGCAGACCCATCCCACTCACATACTCCACTCAGCTAAACTAGTATGTAGAAGTTGACACGCGGAAATTCACCATCAATATATATATATATATATATATATATATATATATATATATATATAGTACAGGTGGAGGTATAAAGGATGAGCCATCAAATGCGATCTGCAGGTCGAGAACATTTGAATCAAGCAGACGCGGAAGTTAAAATACCTGCAAAGTGTTTTGACACTGAGATCCGTAGACGTATTGGATTGTCCAAGAACGCATGCCAAAAAGCTGGACAAAATATTGCAAGATAGGAGGATTTCTTTGGGAACAAACAAAATAATACTGAGCTGTTACGTAACATCTGTCCTTCTTTACGGCCACGAATGTTAGACTATTTCCTCAAAGATGAAGAAGAGACTCGAGGCAACAGAGATGTGGTTCTACAGAAGGATGCTAAGGATATCATGGACCGAGCGTGTGAGCAACGATGAAGTCTTAGAGAGGATTCAAACAAGGAGGAGGCTTATACTTAACATCAGAACTAGGTAGCTGAAGTTTCTGGAACACGTAATGAGGAAGGAGAGCCTGGAGAATCTGATACTCACGGGTCGAATAGAGGGAAAGAGAGACAAGGAAAAACAACGTGTGGCATGCCTGGCGAGCTTAAGCAAGTGGATGATAGAACGCGAGAAGAATGGCGCATAAAAATAATATATATATATATATATATATATAATTATATCGAGTATAAACGGGCCCTCCAACGGCGAAGAACATATAAATCAGACTCGATATAGCGCCGCTCGATCACATATTATAATTTGTATGACGTTTACCTGATAACGTAACTGTCCGGGTTTAAATTCTCGGTAGTGGATACGCACTGCTGATGAACCCCAAATATAGAACGAAACGGCCGTCCAGCGCTTCCTCCATTCTAGAATCGATGAATTACTTACTTATAATTATCTCAAATCCTCCTAATTTCTATCACTTGTATATCCTTGCTTGAACCGGCTTCTAATGCTCTTGATGGAGCGGTTTGGTGATAGTAGTCGTGGCTCATAGGGGCCCAGTCGTATGGGTAAAAGAGAAACTCGGATGAGTTTCACCACGGAATATGTAATCGAGCGGCGCTATATCGAGTCTGATTCGCTACCTCTTCGTCACCGAGGACCGTTGAAACAATTGGTATGACGTTTGCCTGATAACGTAACTGTCCGGGTTTCAATTCTCGGTAGTGGATGCGCACTGCTGATGAGTCCCAAATATAGGACAAAACGTCCGTCCAGTGCTTTCTGTATTCTGCTGAGGTGGCTTCTAGCCTCGATGAATTACTTAATTATCTCAAATCCTTCTACTTTCTATCACACACACTTATATATATATATGATATGTGTGTATAAAGTTGAACTTTTCCTACTAATAAATGGATATGATATCATCATAGTAAGTAGAGAAAGATAAACTGAACATTAAATGTTATTTCTGGCTCTTAATATTCGTTTATACTTGATATTGACCAATTCAATTGCTTGCTTTAAAAGCGTTATCCTCTAAAAAGACTCCAGTCGATCGTTTCTTTTTGTCTATGTGTGTGAAATACGTTATTGTTATTAAAAACAAATATTTCTCTTTGTATAGCGATTAAATAAACGTACTTTAGATATTACACAAGGACAAATGTATGGAGCGCCTAGTGATGAATGAACTCATCCCCTAGTCGTAATTAATCTAGCAAGATAAGCTCGTTAACCATTAGATACATCTGTCTTGCCCTATATAATATTCTTTCTAACATGCTATGTAGCCATCTACCACAGCGTATACAACTGTCAATATTACGCACCAGTTTATCTAATCAGTAAACCATTCGGTAGAAAGCGTTCTTGCAGTTTTAAGACTATTTTTAAAGCTTTTCACCCCAAGCAAGGCGGGAGTGCCACTAGCACGCAAGGGGTTACAGAGTAAATAGGAGTGATAGAGGAAAGGATGAAGAGAAGGGCGGGGGATTAGATCAAGGCATCTGGAGATGCCGATTGACATTGCATTTGAATATTTGGAGATTTTAGCTATCAGGGAAGCAAGTAAGAAGAAGGGTGTTCCACAGGCGAGAAGTGCGAGACATGAAGCTATTGGAGTAGAAGAGACCGCTACATTTAACCGTTTTGACAGTGAAAGGGTGAGAGCGAGAGGCCGACCTAGTGGCACGTTTACATTCATTCAGTTTGGGAACTATCGAAAGTAGCTCATCGGAGCAGTTATCGTCAAAAGACAGAGGGAGGCGACTGCACGTCTCTGAGAGAACGACTGTAAACAAGATGCCAAATCAGGTCCAAACACATTGCATGCCCGTCTCTGGATTTTGTCGATTTTTAAGATGAACAGCGGGGGCACCAGATCATATATGACAGCAGAATTTCATGCAAGGGCGAATGGTTGATTTATAGATTTGATGGATGGATTCAGACGAGAAAAAATTTCTGGCATGACACGGAGAGCCAACTTTCCTTGCGGTAGATGAAGCTATTGATTCAATGTAATTGTTCCATCTCAGGTCAGCGGACAGTGTTAGACCAAGCAGTAGCAAAGAGGTGTTCTCGTGGAATTGAATATCAGACATTCTAATGCGAGTTTCTGTTTTCGTGTAAATCATTCGACTGGAGTAAATCTTCGAACGTTAATTGTTGATTCTTAATTTCGAAGAAATATTAACGCTGAAGAAACTTAAAAAATTCTTTCAACTCTCGTTTGTTCGCATTTTTTCGTAAAATCTACAATATCCACGATGGATATGATGCCGCGTTTTCTTGCTTCTCCTTTTCCTTCTCCTTCTTCTTCACCTTCGCCAGCTTTACTAAAGTGACACTGTCTAGTGTCAAACCAAGTCCGCGGGTAATCGAAGTTAATTAGAAAAACAAAACCGGAGAAATGTTCTTTCGGCCGTGATAACATCTTACTTGTAAATTTTCTTTTTTGATGACGACAATTTTACGCTTTCCTCCAACAGCGAACTTTGTTAAGATGGCGGAACTAACAGAGAAAACAGGAGGAAAAGAAGCCAAAAAAAAAAAAAAAAATGGATAGGAAAAAATATTTGAATGCAGAGAGAAAAATAAAAAGAGAGAGGGGTCATATAAAAAAAAAGCCTGAAGTAACAAAGAAGGCAAGTAGGAATAAAAATATAAAAATAAAAAGTAAATGTTTTAGAAAATAAATCGATGTACAGAAGGAAAAGCAGAAAAATAAACTGAAAAATGTTTGAGTTAAAAAGAAGTTGACAAAAAGAAAAAAAGAAAGAAGGAAAGAAATGATATTTCAAAGAATGAAAGAAATACAAGCAATGAAAGAGAATTAAAATATAGAAGAAAAACGGAAAAAATTGAAGAAGAGGTCTCTAATTTAGACATCAAAAGGGAATTGAAATGACATTATGAAGAAAAAATAAAAGAAAACCATTAAACTCTATGTACGATGAAAACAACAAAATAAAGTAAAATAATGAAGAAAATAAATGATTCTAAAAATAACAAAAATAATGAGAGGAAAGACAGAATAAGACGACATTTAAATATACACTCACACATACACGCAACCATAAATATATATAAACAAGTTATGATAAGTTATATATAATATAGATGATGAATTTTCATCTACGGTACTTAAACTTTATGAATTTAAGCGCAGTACTAGATTGGCGGCTAGGTCTCGTCAATTTGCAGTTGAAATGGTTACATATAAATGCAAGTTCTATCCAAACAATTTCTTCTATCGCACTTCTTGCTTGTGGAACTCTCTTCCGACTTCTTACTTCCCAGTCAACTTTGATCTTCAAAAATATAAAGGCAATGTCAATAGTTATCTTCCGTATTCTTAATTCTTGTTCTTTTATTGTATACTCTTGTATATTTTTCACATATTCTCTAACACTCTTGCACCTTAGTGGCTTTATTGCCTTGCTTGGAGTGAAATGATTAAAAAAATATATATATATATATATATATATATATATATATATATATATGACGATTGCGTCGAGCGAGAAACAACCTGTCGCCTCTGAGTATTGACTTCAATGTTCACATTTATATTTATATTTACATACGCTCTGTCTCTGATATTGAGCACTTTATCCCATAAATATATGCTTTAAAACTATATATATATATATATATATATATATATATATATATATATATATATATAGAAATTTGTTTGAAAACATAGCGGGCCTGGGTGTGCTGTGTGAGTTCTGGACGAAAGAGGAATAAGTGGATTGTGTTATCATCAGACATGATATCTTGGGAGAATATAAATGTAATCATAGTTTTTACAATCATTGCATTTTTTACATGCATTTATGACAGGGCAAATCATGGCTGTTTCACGACGACAATGCACCTCTACTCACAACGCCCTGAGATTCCGGCAGTTCCTGGGCAAGAAAAATCTACGCCGTATTGGAATAATCTCTCTATTCACCTGATCTTGTTCCGTCTGGGTCAAGCTCAAGGGGATCCTCAAAGGGGACCCGTTTTGAAGGCTACGGTGTATCCACGATAAGGCAGCTTCCAGTAGTGCATAATAAGATTAAGAACAAATAGGAATCACTTGCAAACATGTCAATTCAATTCAATAAAATTAAAATATTTTCCAATAATCATCATTTATTAATAAATAAACTGGAAAAAATGATGACAATGCGATAATGTCACTAAGACGCAAGGGGTTTTGGGATGGAAAGAGAATGAGAAAATTTTAATGTGGCGTGAAGAGAACGGACTATAAGATGATGATTGCCGTTGAATTTACATTTTTGAAGATTGTAGGTGGAAGAAATCGAAAGGGATTGCAACAGGTGAAAAGAAAAAAATCATAAAGCTTAAATTCATACAGTCGAAGCACCAAGGAGGAAATCTCATTAGAACAATTAACATGGAAATATGTGTAGAAAAGACAGAGAGAAGCCACGTCACGTCGGTGAGAATTTGACTGAAGTCGATTTGCCAGATCAGAATCGATTATATGACAGACCCTTCTTTGGATTTTGCCAAATATCTTGAGATGCACAGTAGGAGCACCCGACCAGATATAGCAACAATATTTAATGCACGGACGAATGGCTGGTCCAGAAATGTACAAGATGGTTTTCTGGTGAGAAATATTCTTTAGCACGACACAGTGAACCAACTTTCGTAGCGGTAATATCATTGCTGAATTCCCGTCAAGTTATCATATTTTCACAACCCAAATCGAAATCCTACATGCTTTGTGAGAAAGACTTCCTGGTATACTAACATTTTAAATTGTGAAACTGTTTTTTATATATACTCTTTTTCTTTTTAATTTATTGTGTGTGAAATCCATCTTTTCTGTAAAAACGTGTTTTTCCCTTAAAATATCTTTTAAAAATAAGCGACAAATAATTTCTGTTTATGCTGAACATAAATAAAATCTATGTATCCGAAAAGATTTGTAAATTCTGGTGTAGTTTTCACATATTGCCTTTAATGACAGTGACTGACCGATTTTAACAAAGTTAATAGAAAACTAGTCGTCAGGTTAAGAAAATATTTAATTTTCATTCGCGAAAAATATAATTTTATTTACAATCATTCTTTAGTAACATATAATTGATCATTGTCTTCAGTAAATTTACATTAAAATGAAATATATATATATATATATATATATATATATATATATATATATATATATATATATATATATATATATATATATATATATATATATATATATATATATATGTACGGAGTAATGGATAACGGTTTGGATTGAGGAATCACAGAGCCGAGAGTTCGAATCCATTACATTTCACTTATGTGCTAATACCCTTGGGAAAGGTATGAATCCTCTTCTTCTCCCACCAGCTATGGGTAAATTGCAGGACAGACTGGGTTCTATAGCCTTGGATGGCAACTGGTCTAGGAGAAGGACAACTCTGAATTCAAAACCGGCCGAGGGTCGTTTGGGGACCTTGTGGCACGTAGTGCACCAGGTCTCTGTATTCGTCCCTTCAAAAAATGTGGATGGTCCTGTGCGAGGCCTTCAACACTATAATCAAATCTCATGTGCCGGTGTCGGGCTGTCGGTTTCCTGGAAACTGATCTGCTTGACCCTCATACGTCAAATCTCGACGGGAGAGTCGAATATATAAACTGTCAATAAATGATAATTTTTTAATCTTTCATTGACTGTTTGAAAAATCATGTAAATTTAATTTTACATGGTGAAAATGACCATTTACATAATGGTATCTTAATTGCGATTGTATGATATATATATATATATATATATATATATATATATATATATATATATATATATATATATATCAGCTTTATCTCCTATCGAAAAATTTAATTTCTTCTTTGCTGATTGCTTCCTTTGTGATGATGGTATTGAAAAGTTCAGGACTAGTAGCTTCCAGTTTCACAAAAATCTACTCCCGTTATCAAATCCCTATCACCGTTAGGCTTTGCAAGAGTTGGTTGGAAAGGAAGGAAATTTAAAGTAGAAGAAAGTGCCGATTACGTGAATTTGTTTAAGGTGAACGGGAACTTGCCAGGAAATGACCGACACACTTGATGTCATGACCTTCTTCCGCGGCCCATACATACATATGTGTGTAGGATGTGTTCTAAAATATCAGATATCACTCAAAATATATCAGTAAAACGACATTATGAATAAAAACAAAAGAAAAACTTAGCCGACGCGTTTCGTCCTCTGATGAACTTTATCGAGGCAAATGTAATGATTTCATTTTGCAAAAAGTATTTACAAAATATAATCAGGGTTAATGTAAAGAATTACTGTAAGTTCTTGACCACGATGATGTTTTTAAATTGTACTGGTAGCAACAAAGAAGCGTTTAAAGTAAACACTAATTTATGTTCATGTTAGCTACATTGTACAAAGCGGACTATTACCTCCATTGTTTTCAAAGAGACCAACTGAATAGCTTTTAGTTTCTTTATATATAGTAATCTAATAACAATTGTTGTCTCTCATTAAAAGTCAAGTATATGAGCATGGAAACTGATATTTAAACAAGGAAGATCTTTTCGAAGCAATAAAACTGGTGTAAATAATGATTAAAGTTAAAACTCGAGAAAAGTTGACAAAACTTATGAATGAGATTGATAAAGTTTAAAGAATTTTAATAAAACTATATTAACGTATAAAATAATAGGATATTCAGGCGAATCGTGTCTTGTTTTAATAAATTCTGTTTCTATGGCCTATAACTTTTTGATTTATAACAAATTGCATTGCTTAATAAAACTTGATGCCTCCAAAATAATTTATTATCAATATTTTTAAAAAAGGAATGACATTATACACTGAATCTTACATGATATTTTCCTCATATAAATAAAGTTAATCCTTAAAACTTACCAACATTTCTTGCTTAATGCCAATTGTATTGTGAAAATATTGACTTGCCCAGTAAAATCGCACAGTTATTATAGATCTGTGAATACATATATATATATATATATATATATATATATATATATATATATATATATATATATGTGTGTGTGTGTGTGTGTGTGTGTGTGTGTGTGTGTGTGTGTGAATACATGAATGGCAGGAGAAGCAGGAAATAACAAGAAATTTACATAATGAGTTTTTTGCATGGTAAAGAGTTAGGCGTTGCCTAGAGCTACAAATGATAGGAAATTGTGGAGAACCATAATTGCCTACGTCCTAAAGGCACATGGCATATAAAGGATGCTGATTCCTTCGACGACAGATGCGACATTTTCTCTAAATTCTTTGTTACTGTTTTGTTTTTGATTCCTGTTTTCTTTGCAATCTTTTTTTTAGTCTTTTTTCACTTTCTTTTCGTTTCACTTATTTTTTGCTATTTTAATTATCAAAGCAACTTTTGCGTTTTCACTTCATTCCAGTTATATAATCCTAAGCATAATATTATAATATTATGATTACCTGGCTAGGATTTGTTTTTGTTCATACGTTTTCTTCAACCACAAAATCGGGAAGACAATCCTCAACAGTAACATTCTTTTTATAATGATCAAGATGAGCATTATATTCCTGAATTTTAGGACGTACAAAATTACAATTCAAAACGACGCATTTTGTTTGTCGTTATCATTGATTTTTTAATGTCTGCTTTTAATAAACCGTATTTGCTGGCCAAATTATTGCACCCAAAAATTACTTTGCGTCCAATACAACAATGTCATGTATGAGAGGGACGTGAAGACAACGAAAAAAGAGTGGTTCCCTTGGATCTTGTCAGTATGTCCGAAAGAGGGGTCATGTTATCTGGGCAGCACACAGCCTTCATATACCATCGCCCAGGTCACAAACCAGCAAAGTACTAAATTTTGACCAAAGAGGGCGCTACTTTTATCTCACAAGATAAACTGATGCCTACCACCATATTTTCGGCTCTATTGGATGCGAATTTTTCCAAAAGAGTTCACCAAATATTACCCTGCGTCCAATACAGGCGCATTATGCATGAGAGGGACATGATGATCACGAAAAATGGGGTTCCCCAGGAATCAGTGCATGCATCGACCATAGCTCTGAAACTACGACTTCTGGAAGAGAACAAACATGATATCAATAAAAATATTCCTAAAAAATTCATCCAAGAAAAAGAAATTAAGAAATTTATGGAATTGCACAATATTTCACGGCTTGATTTGTAGAAATCGCAGATTTTACAGAAATATTTAATTTGACTTGGTATATTGCTGCTTGCTTTGAGTGTGTTTTTGTTGATATTAGCCAAGTAAACAAATATTATGATTATCATTGGTATTAGAATTTGCTTTTCTGTATGTATGGTATGGCATTTCATTTGCCAACAACTACCATATTTCTGTTTCTTTGCCTATTACCATATGTACCATTGTTCACTGATACCAATAGATCTCTTTGTAGTTATTATAAATTTATTGGATGTGTAAATGTTGCTCCCTGAAAAACAACTAAAATAATATTTTGTTGATATACAAGTATCAGAATTTTCTTTTCTGTATGTATGGTATGACACTTCATTTGCCAACAACTACCATATTTCTATTTCTTTGCCTATTAACATATGTACCATTGTTCACCGACATCTTTGTAGTTTTTTATAAATTTATTGTTGCTCCCTGAAAGACAACTAAATTTATTTTTAATAAATGCATGATGGAATGTACTATAATTCTTCTTTACCGAAAAATGTCCAGTTGAATAATTTGGGATAATACTGAAAGTGTTTCTTTATGCTTAGTGAGAATATTCCATGCGGAAATCTGGATGCATTCAGTGCGTGTGTTTAATCAGTGCATCCAATGAGTGCGTCCAATTGACCGACAAATACGGTGAGTGATCAGGAATCCATTTCTACTGATATTTGTAAAGTTTCAAAGTGTTGCAACGATTCCAGCAGGCTATCATTTTGGTCTTGTAACTATTTAACCCTCTGTCTTCCAAGAAAACTGATTCTATTAAATAGCATCTGGCTCCAATGTGCCAGTATCTACTTTTTAAACTATTCAAACGTTTTTCCTTTTTTATTATATTAGGTTATGTATAATTATAGATGGGCAAAGAAATAACAATTTTAATAAAAATTTATTCATTGAAACAGAAAAAATTTAATACATCTTTGCATTTCTTTTGAGATTATAAACTTAATTCAAATTAAATTTCTTAAAAATTCCAATCCATCACTGCATTTTACGCAGAATACTATCAAATGGCTTTGACAGACATGTGTTAGACAAATATGATAGTTTTCATTTTTTTTCTATCCATTTTAGGACTACACATGGAGCATCTGTTTTCCTTTCTCTCATCGGTTGGGTCCTGAGCAGTGTATTGCTCACTAGAATTTGTCATTGTAACAATATCTGGGAAAACCTAATTCCTTCAGTATTTGCTCACTTTAGAGTTATTTCTAGGAGATTAATCTTCATGAAGAATATAAATATTGAAAGAGCTGAATCACAAGATCTGCTTGCAAAAGGTTATGGTTCAAACCTTTGATGGCAAGCATTGTAGGATGAAGTTCTTCCTTGCACCATTTCAATTGCTTTAGAAATTTCAAAACGTATTCTTCGAATAATACTTGTTATTCTTCATTGAAAAGTTTAAAGAATCATTTCTATCAGCTTACTTGTCATCATTCATGTCATCATCGAAAAGCCTTCTAATAAAGATAAAAGCTTTGCATAATGACACCTATTTAAAATGGACGATATTTTTATTCAATTAAAAATATCAACCATGGGTCCAATGGACTCACTTGGTAATAAGAGTCACTCACCAAAATTTTATTTTTTGTTCTAAAATTTGCATATGATAGAAATTGAAGAAAAAATAAAAGTCACAAAAATTATTCGGATAGAATAATTATAAGAGTGAAAAAAATTAGCATTTAAAAACAATACGGATTTATTGATAGAGGGTAGTTTCGTTAAAATTAACAAGCCATTCCTTGCCCCAGTTAATAACAGATTGTAGGTCTTTTTTTAGATCAGCTGCCAATTTTGACTCAATCGAACCGCTGAGATTTACTATTAAGTCAGGAATACATAATTGTGTCATCAGCACAGATTCTGAGATGAAAAGGCAAAAATGTTCCTCCTACCAACAGATGATGAAGTTCAAGAATGAGAAAAAAATTCATATTTTCATCCAGATTTTTGAAAATAACAATTATGTTCTTTATTATTATTTTACTTAATTTCTTACAATACAAAGCCTAAGAACCACTCAAGGTAGAGGTTTACTGAGTGTGTTTGTTGTAAGAGCGGAGGAAGGATAAAGTAAGAAGCGTATATTATGAGGATATAGATAGATATAGGTTAACCCTAAGCTTGAAGATATCAAGATTTTAGTGGTTTAAGAAGCCTGCCTTCGGGAGTCTGTCTGTAACAGTGGCTCATAGTAAATGTTGCTCCAAGTCTAATTTTGATAGAAAAAAGTGTATATTTATTTTTTGTTACGAGCTTATTTATAATAAAAGTTTTGTTTTTAATTTAACGTTAATTTTAAAGTAACACCTCACACCATCACGATCATCATCATCATCATCACGATCATCATCATCATCATCATCATCATCATCATCATCATCATCATCATCATCATCGATCATCATCATCATCATCATCATCATCATCATCATCACGATCATCATCATCATCATCATTCCCTCTACTGTTTTCAATCGTCGGGGGTATCGGAGAGTAAAAGAAACTTTGATTCTTCTTCCTAATAATCGTTTCAGTCTGCTTTCAGATAGTTTGAAAGCGCGCATCTCCTCTCCAAGAGATATTAATTATTAATTCGATGGTCTGATAATCGAAGTCTAATCTCAAGCATTATCTGCTATTATTAATTCTTGGATTAACTAACTAAATAATCAGTTTATTGGCATTCTTACTTAGCATTTTATTAATAGATGATTAACGATTGCAATTAACTAACCTGGCAAGAAATGCATAAAAAAAAAACTAGCCTTGTTCCCCAAATCATGCAAATATTCCCAATCCTTGAAAATATTTGATTTGTAGAGGGAAGAGAAAAAATCGTTTTAAAAGCCAATATCTTTGTCGCCATCTTTATATTCGACGGTTATTACCACAAACTACCATAGCATGGAACGTGACCGTTCGCTAAGGACCGACATATTTATTAACAATCGATACGTCCAAACACTTTTATTGTGATGAAAGCCGTAAATTTTGGTGGGGGTTATCTTCAATGTGCCATTTTGGAGAAAACCCAGGGAGCTTAATCCTTGATCGTTTGACCATATCTAGAAATAAGCACGTGAAGCAACTCAGAAAAGGTTGAATAATTTTGTTTTTTTCTTTTTCTTTTTCAAGCTATCTGAGTCTGCAGGATTTGAAAGATGTCCGGCGAATATAATTAATTCTGCTGTTCCCAAGCTGAAACAAGTATGCGGATCTTCCAATACATCAGTCGAAATCAGGTTTATGGACGTGGGCGTTGCTTGTTGTAAAGGATCGTCCAACACCGGAGACAAACTTTAACACCACATTCGGTCTACACATATACTTTTGAAAAGTACATTAATTAAAGATTTGATATTCTAATATGTTTCAAAGATTACTTAAGGAATTTCAGTGTATAGTGAAAGGCCAGAACCAGGAAGATTTTGAAAGCTCGTAAAATGACTATTAACTCAAAATTAATTCTTATATTCCATTGACACAGAAACAAAGAAACTATGTTCATTTTTAAACAGCGTTTTATCCAACGATAAATTTATATAATTTTAGACAAACACACTCTCTCTCTCTATTTCGCTCTTTCTCTCTCACTCTCTCTATCTCTCACTCTCTCTTTCACTCTCTCTTTCTCTCTCTCTTTCTCTCTTTCTTTATCTCTCTCACTCTCTCTTTCTCTCTCACTCTCTCTTTCTCTCTCTCACTATCTCTCTCACTCTCTCTTTTTCTCTTTCTCTCTCACTCTCTCTCACTCTCTCTCTCTCACTCCCACTCTCTCTCTCTCTTAGTTTTAAAGATTTTTACTTTTTTTTTGTGAATCTTATTTTTTCTCCATTAATATTCTAATCTGTACTTTATCTTCTAGTACAGGAAAAAAATCTCAATAAATTTGATAGTGGCTAAATACGGGCTGCTTTCAATCGTATAAATTATCTATAGAGATCGTCATCGTGATCATCATTAGTTCCTTGACTGCTTCAATCGTCGTGGGTGGGGGCTTAAAAGCAGAAGAAACAGACAACCTCCATCAGGATGATCTGTTGAGCGTGTCTCTCAGGAGTTCCGGCATTGTCATATCCGTCCACTCTTTGATGTTGTTTGACCAGCTTTTGCATTGCCGTTGCCATTTGCGTCCGACTTCACCATTGCCTTGCTTGATGGTCTTGGAGAGGCTGTTATGTCGTGTGACGCGGCCAAACCATGACATCTTCCGAAACTATAGTGACCAAGGGAGAGTCCTGTGGACGCACGAGAATTTTGAACTTGATCAGTGCATAATCATTGGTTTTGTGTTTCCAGTAAACAATATTATAGCAACAACAATAATAGCGAACGCAATTATTTCTTATTAATTATTCAATTATATTTCACTACATTGTTTATTAGTGAATAGCTATTTATTTATTTTGTTTATTTAGTTTTATGTTTTTAATTTATTTATGTATTTTCCTTACACACGCAACACACCGGGCAAACACTTCAACAGACTTGCTAAAACATGAGTGGGTAGTGTTTACACTGCGCGCCATATACTTAATATCAGGAAGAGACAGTTGAAATTTCTGGGGCGTATAATGATTAAGAAGGGCTTGGAAAATCTCATACTCACTGGGCAGATTGAGGACAAAAGGGACAGAGGAAAACAACGCATGATCGATTTAATAAGCTTGAGTAAATGAATGGCAAAATAGGGTTTAGGAGAAATATTTAGCACTGGTGTAAATTCTTTTCTGTATTGTCTGCGTTTATGCGTGCGCTTGTCCACGTGCTTGTGTGCAGCCGTCTGCACGGATGTATGTCGTGTTCACACACACACACACACACGCACACACACACACACAGACACACACACACACACACATATATATATATATATATATATATTGTAAATTTACTAATTTAAAAATGTGGTTCCATCGCGACACAGGAATTACCATATATCAAAAACAGAAACTATAAACCTCAACTTCAATTATAGAATTAAAGTCCCTAATTCTGTTTCATTTTCAAATCAATTTTGGAATAACTTCTTTTGAAGTTTAGTAAATTTATATATTTGTAAAAATAAAAATATTAATAAGAACATCGAATTATATATCATACTGTTCTTTCTCTTTATTATATATATATATATATATATATATATATATATATATATATATATATATATAGGTAGTAATCCGTTGGTATAATCTTGGAAAACATTCCCCAATAATTTGATCTCTGATATACGGTTAATACACCAATAATTCCGAATTCTCTCTCTTTTATTTTACTAAGGTTCCCTCTTGATTGTTTTTTCACGTTTTCCTTAATTTCCGTGGATTGCCGTTGAATCAAACATTGGCCGTTTGACCATTCGAATGTAGGTCAGCTCATCGGTTTCCCTTTCCCTCCCACTAAGCATGCTCTCCTACGCCCATAATATAAGTTATGTAATGGTGCATTCTTCTCTTCATACCTCCCACTAAGTCCCCTATAGCGCCTTCTCCCTTTCTTTCCCTAAATAACCAGTATCTCACTACAGACTGATACCATAAACAGTTTGCAAATATCCTGCAAATATTAAAATTAAAATTCATAGGTGAAAATGTTCATTATCTAAAAGGTATCTTAATTCCAACTGTAAAGAGTATATATATATATATATATATATATATATATATATATATATATATATATGGTAAATCAGGCTTTATAATATACTGCCATTATCCGTGAAAATTTCACGGTTTTTCTATTTGAATTATTTGAAGAATTAAAATTCTTAATTTACCGTTTAGATAAGATCATTGCAAGGACCATGATTATAAAATGCCGTAGAATTTTCTCGATTGCATCGTTTGAGTTTAATATTTGAGCTTAATATCTTTAACAAAATTAATAAACCATGAATGCAGGTCATTATTTAAAGAAGTAAGAGGATAGAAATTAAAAGGGCGGTTTAAGACAAGGATTTGTTTTGTTTTTTTTCAAACTATACAGCAATGCGATTCTGAAAGAACTAGAAGTCCCACCAGGATTCATTATTGGTAGCCACAATGTTGGCAACATAAAGTAGGCAGATGACACAATGTTGATAGCAGACACAGAAAGAAATCCACAAAAATCGTACCCAAGTTAGTGAAGAAAAGTGAGAAGAAAGGACTAAATATCAATTGTAAGATAAAATGCATAGGTGTTAGCAAAAGGATGAGCCCAAAGTGCAAATTCAAAATCCAAGATACTAAAAACAAACAAATGCAAAAGTTTAAATATCTTGGAAGTGTTTTAGCAAAGACGGAAAATTTGACTCTGAAATCCAAAGGCACATTGGAATAGCCAAAGATTCATTCCAAAAGCTAAGAGAAAGTATTGAGAAATAGAAATATTTTGCTAGTAACAAAGAAAAGAGTACTAAACTGCTATGTTATCATCTGTTCTCCTTTATGGCAGTGAGTGCTGGACAATCTCCTCAAAGATGAATGAGAAACTTGAAGCAATAGAAATGTGGTTCTACAGAAGAATGCTGAGGATACTTAGGACCAAATATGTGAGCAATGACAAAGTTTAAATCTGAAGGCACATTGAGATAGCCAAAGATTCATTCCAAAAGCTTAGAGAAAGTATTGAGAAATAGAAACATTTTGCTCGTAACAAAGAAAAGAGTACTAAACTGCTACGTGATATCTGTTCTCCTTTATGGCAGTGAGTGCTGGACAATCTACTCAAAGATGCATGAGAAACTCGGAGCAATAGAAATGTAGTTCTACAGAAGGATGCTGAGGATACCATGTACCGAATATGTGAGCAACGACGATGTTTTGGATGAAATGAAAACAAAAAGGAAACTAATACTTAACATCAGAATGATACAGTTAAGGTTTCTGAGGCACGTAATAAGGAAAGAAGGCTTGGAAAATCTGATGCCCACGGGACAGATAGCGGGCAAGAGCGACAGAGGAAAACAAGGTATAACATACAAAAATAATTAATGGATACAAAAGACAGGAAATTATAGAAAGCCATGATCGCTTACATCCTGAGAGAACACGGCACATGAAGAAGAACAATGTACATATGTGATTTGGGGGATAAAAATATAGGTCTGCTTCTATCAGTATGGCTGATGCTAACCTCCAGAAGAGCGACTCGTTGCGCTTTCACGAGGTAACGTTTACTGTTAACATGAACTGGAAACATTATTTTTAATCAATAGCTAGGTCTGCTGCTAAGAAAGTTGATTCATTGTGTCGTGCTTGATAATTTTTCTCGACAGAATCTATCTTCCACATTTATAAGTTTGCCATTCGTCTATACATTGAATATTGATGCCACTTCGTCACCGTTTTTATCTTGAGCATGATGGACTCTTTCCGCAATTATCGTCAGTACATCAACAGTTGTCGTAGAGAAACGAAAGCCGTATTGTCTGAAAAAAAGACTCTGCGATGATAGATTATGAACCAATTCAGCGTTGATGAGGGCCTCTCGGAGTTTCCTCAAAGAAGGTAGAAGGCTAATAGACTGATAGTTGGATCTGTCGGACGGTTAATCATTCTTAAAAAGTTGAACAGACGATGACTTCCAGTAGGCAGGAAAGCAGGAGGTAACGAGACATTTATTATACAGTTTAGAGAGAACAGGAGCCAGTTCAGAACCACACTACTTAATGGCTATTACATGGATACCATTGGGTCCACATGCTTTGTTGAGATCAAGTTTAGAGATGATAGCAAAAATCACGGAAAGGTTTATATGCATATCACTCAACAGAGATTCAGTTCTAAGCGGAAAGTTTAGGCAGGGATACTCCAAATGTGTCAAGAATAGAGTTTGAAGAGAATTTACTGGCAAGCATTCAGCTTTATCAGCAGAGGATGATAACAATTCAAATTGATTCAAGTAATTTATCTGGATTGTATATAAATTGTTGGTTACTTGATTAATTGCATAGCTAATATAATATAAATCTTGAATACTTATTTTGCCAATGTTTTCAATTTAATTTTTTATTGTTCTTTGTTCAATTCTCGCTCTTGCTGACTTTGTGCTTTTTCTCTTCTATATGCCGTGTCCCTTCAGGACATAGGCGATCATGACTCTCCACAATTTCCTATCCTTCGTAGCTCTTAAGAAATTTTGTCTTTTTGTTATATCTGCTAAAACTTGTTCCGCCATCCATTTACCCAAGCCCGCTAAGTGGGTTATGCGTTGGTTTCCTTTGCCCGTCTTGCCTTCAGTCTATCCTGTGAGTATCACATTTTCCAAGCCCTCTTTCCTCTTTATGTGCCGTAAAAATTTCAACACTCTCTCTCTTTCTGATCTTAAGTATACGTTTCCTTTTTGTTTCCATTTTCCCTAAAACTTCGCCGTTGCTCACATGTTCGGCACATGGTATCCTCAGCATCCTCCTGTAGAACGTCGTTTCTGTCTGCTTCGAGTATCCTCTTTATCTGTGCGGAAATTATCCAGCATTCACTACTATAGAGGAAGACCGATACTACATAATAATTCAGTCTTCATTTCTTTGTAACGAATTTTTTCTGTTTCTTGATACTTTGCTTAGCTTTTCGAAGGCATTCTTGTCTATCGCAATACGCACTTTACTTCCCCTGTATCTTCAATTTGTAATTCGCATGTTGGACTGTTCCTTTTGACAAATAAATTTACTATATCTTGTATCTCTATTTACAGGTTATATCTTCCTTTCAATACATGACAAGCTGAAATAAAAAGTAAATATATAAGGATTATACTGTTATCTAATAGACATCTATTTCTCTTGCGATATGAAGATAGCATCCTGTTTGGTCAAAATTCAATACCTTGCTGGTGATACTGGAGTAAACTGTCCCTCTAGGCTGTACGGACAAAGCAATACAGAGCATTACATTTGGGGTCGGCTTGGCAGCAGGTGTGGCTGGGTGGCTTTCAATGTTGACAGACAACCGCCTTCGGATCTCTACTCCGTATTTTCTGTCTGGATTTACTTCAAAGCCTTTTTCAATGTTTGAATAAAACCGCCACATTTATACAAAAAGGTATAAAATGTGGCACAAGGCCTAAAAGGGGATGGGGGGAGGACGGTCTTCTTCTGTCTTAATTCTTAACCTTAGCTAGACCCAGACACGGACCCAAACAAACCAACAATATTCCTAACACCAAAACAACACATTCACTCATACCTTTCTTACTACGTCCACCATAATACCTCAAATTCTCTATGAAATCCTAACTAATCCCCCTATGTACAAATATTGTTCGTGGGGGGAGGGGCATAAAACAACAATTTTTTTAAAAAGATCCCCAAATGAGTCTGTACAATATGCCTTAATATTTACAAGAAAATAAACAAAACTTGTGTTAGTAATAAAACCCCCCACAAACCATAAATGTGGCAGAAACATCAGTTAACCGGACGAAATCAATGCGGGACTATGAAAAATAAGGAACACAATCATTCCTCCAATCATTCACACAGACACACACACATTCATACACAACAACAAATACGAAAAATCACACATACGAAACGAAAGGCGTCCCGCATCCACCAGAGAACTGACATCACTGACCACCTAACGAGGGAGGGGATGGGAGTTTAAACAAAAGAAAAATAGGGACAGAAATAAAAGGGGCCAATGCGCATGCACACCCTAGCTAAGTTAACCAGAAAAAAAAAAGAAAAACTAAAAGATCAAACACAAGAACCTAAACTAACCTAATATCGGGATGGGTTGCTTCTGTTCAACCCTGTTAGGACAAAATCCTGTACCTAACCGACATCCAAGTGCCACTCTAGGTCAGCCCCTTTCACTCTACACATTCGCGCAAGATTTACCCACCTTTTGCCAAATTCTGATGAAGGGAGCCGCCGCCTTTCCGTCCTGATCTTGACTTTAAGCTGATGCTTAAAGAACAAGATCAGTTGGGAAGAGGTGAACTTCTCACGATCATAGAATTCCTTCTGACGCGTCGTCCAAATCACGACTCTCATAACACCTAGTAAGCAACAGAACACATAGTGCTCCTCCTTCGTCAATTGCGGCACCACATTGCTACAAACAGAACTGGCTTCCAGGACAAAAAACTTTCCCTGCAACATGCGAACCATGAGGCCTTCAACAAACCTGCACAACGGCACTACCGTCTTGCACTGAAAAAAGGCGTGACCAATGGTCTCGACCTCCCCAGTACAGCGACGACAGTTTGGATATTTCTCCAAGCCTGCTGAACAAAGTCTCTTGCCGACCCAGAGGGCCCCACGAATCATCAGCCAGGTGAGTGATGATGCCTCATCGTTATTGAGACATTTCAACCCAGGCGCCCAAGGCCATATCGAGCGAGCCTCCTGCTTCGTAAGACCGAGCTCGCCAATTAGATCATCTTGAACGGCCCCCCTAACTAACAATCGATACAATGCCTTACGAGACAACGCCTGGGCGTCGGAGAGGCCATCCGACGTCCGCAAGAGGAGTTTCAAAGCACGACGACATTCGCGATAGAAGGAGCACTCGGCTCGGGGTGTACGGCCGGCCTCCTCCTCACACGAGTGCACACTTCTCAGGGATGGGAAATGTTTCCGGACATCTTCTTTCCAAAAGGTGCCCACCTCATCCGAACCGCGACACATTCGGTCTAGAAAGGTAATGCGAAGCATATATTGACGAATCTCAATGCTAGGCATACCCAGACCGCCCTCAGAGGGATGAAGGCAACAGATCTCGCGACATACCATATGGGCCTTGCCTCTCCACAAGAAAGAGAACAAGGTCTTGACTAATGACAATAGTCGGGCAGACGGGAGTGGAAGCACAGAGAGTCGGTAAAGGAGGATCGGATAGATGTGTGAAACACACACCTCCGCCTTTCCCTTCAGGGAAAGTCTCCTCCGAGACCACAGATTAACCGCGACCTCGGCCTTCCCTTGTACCTCCGACCAATTCTTTTCCAACTGGAGATCAGGACCGAACCAGACGCCGAGTATCTTGATCGGCCCATCCGTCCAGAGGAAAGGTCCGGGAAGAGAAACTCCCTTCCACGCACCCAACCGCAAGCCCACAGACTTATCGCGGTTGATCTTGGCCCCCTGTCACCATCTCATACCCACTGATCTGCTTACTGACTTCGTTAATCTCGGCTCTGCTCGACACAAGAACCGAAACGTCGTCAGCATAGGCAGAATACCTGGCCGAGGTGGAAGCACCAGGCAGCGAAATACCGCGTAGGACCAGATTCGCCTTTAACTTGCGAAGGAAAGGCTCCAACGCAAGAACGTAAAGCAGAGGCGATAGTGGACAACCTTGACGAATGGAGCGAGACAATACGAAAGGCTTCGATCTTACCCCATTCACTTCCACCAGCGCACCGGGGTCGCATACAAGAGTCGGATCCAGGAGCGAAAGTCGGCTCCGAAACCGGCCGCCGAAAGGACAGCCTCCAGAAATCGATGGTCAACCCTATCGAAGGCCTTGGACTGATCTAAATTGATCAGCGCGGCTTCACTGTCGACTTGTTCTAAGATCAAGCGTACCATATGAAGGTTATCCTGAATAGTCCTGCCCTTCACAGCACAAGTCTGTTCAGGGCCAATCAGACTAGACAGGACAAGCTGCAAACGGTTGGCTAAGATCTTCGCCAAAATCTTTAAGTCAGTGTTTAACATCGTTAAAGGGCGAAAGTTCCCTAAACCATCCCCACCGTCCTTGTCCTTACGCAGCAACTTGATGACACCCCTGGTGAAGCGTTGAGGTAAAGACCCTGCCTCATCCAGTGGTTGTACATCAGTTCCAGCAAAGGCACAAAAACGTGCGACAACCTCAAGTAAACTTCGTAGGGAAGACCATCTAATCCCGGAGACTTATCCAGGCCAACCTGCTTCAGCGCTTCCCAGATTTCCGACTCTGTTATGGGACCCTCACACCTAGCCACTTCAGCTGCCGAGAGGCAGGGAAAGTCAGCTAAATAGGCGTCGAACTGAGCAGAGCTCAGACCGGGCTCCCTGGTGAAAAGCTCCTGAAAGTAATCTCGAAAGACCTCACATATGCCCGCGTTTGTAGTCACGGTCCGCTTATCCGGTAATGTGACGCACGCTATATGTCGCCTAGACGCGTTTCGATTCTCCTCTGCACGCAGTTCAGCGGCCATATTCGTAGCCTCAGAAGACATTCTTTTTAACCTAGCCCTAACTACCAGAGCATGATCCTTCTTGATAAGCAAGGAGGACAACTCTGCCTTAGCTAAAGCTATATCCCCACTAACACGGGATTTCACAGCCCGATCAACTTTACTTTCTAAAGCCGTTTGCGCCGCTAATCTATCTAGATTGAGCCGACGACTAAAATCGGCAGCAAACGTTCGGATTTTAGATTTTAAATTGCCCCACCAGGCATTTCCCACAACCGCTCCCGTCAATTCCCTTTGTATCATTAGTAACAGCTGGTCCCGGAAAGACTGCTCAGCAAAAAGTGAACAGTTCAATTTCCAGTAACCAGCCAACCTAACCTTAGGCTTATCTAAGTTTACACGGACCCGGACAAGCCTATGATCCGTATAAACTATATAATGGAAACTTGGACACCCTAAGAGCCCTACATCGACTCTCCTAACTAAGACTCGGTCCAGGTAGCTCGCAAGCGTCCCAGGATCCGAGTTGCCACTAGTTGTCCAAGTCCATGCTACCTCCCGAGGGTGTTCATTCCGGAACTTATCGACAAGATCAAACCCATCGATAAAGTCCCGAAATGGTTTCACATCCGGGTTGTTAGTACCTTGTTTTTGCCCTATCCGATCTATATCGGGGTCAAGGACGGCATTCCAATCCCCCGCTAAAACTACCCGACGAGACGTCGTCAAGAACGGCGCGATCTGCCGAAACAAAGCAGGCCGCTCGGAATGGTTATTGGGCGCATAAACCCCAAAAACGAAACGAAGAACCTTATCCTTTATGGTAACATCCAGCACGCAAAGTCTGCCCGCCGGATCCGCGAAGACAAGGGTACATGCAGCCTTCAAAGGCCTGCTCACTAGCCAAGAGACACCCCTCGAACGACCATCAAAACATGCTGAATAAAGGGCGAACCCCTTAGACAGTATATCCTCACGATCATGAGAAGAAAATCGGGTCTCTTGTATACAACATATATTCACCCCGAGGCGCTGAAGGTCACGAATGAGCCTCGCCCTGCGAGACTCGGACCTCAGGCCCCGGACATTCAAACTAGCTAACCAGAGAGCCATTGTGAAGCCGATTAGAGTTGTCCTTCAGGATAGAACATGGCTGGGGTGAGGACACCGACAGCTCGTCCCATAGATCCTGACGCCATCTCACTTTCGACGGTATCATCCTGAGACAAGCCGCCGATGTCCGAAGGGTAGGTTAATTTGAGCGCCCTATAAAGGGATGGGTGAACGAAAACTGGGACCCTCCCTTTGAGTTTTTGATCTGCTTCTTCTGTTTCCGGATCTAAAAGGTAGGCGACTGGGGGCACCATTTTTAGAGACGACTGGGCCTCCTGTATCATGCCCCAAATCTCCCGCGTACCCGGGCCAGTTCTAATTACGGTCAGGATTCTTCTGGCGGCAGGGAAATTTTCAGGCTTTTCTACTTCCATGCCATTAATTTTTTTAAAGTTCCAAAGAACCTTTAAGTCTTTCGGGTTCCTCGTTTGCCCGAAAACCCTTTCCGCTTGGTCCCGGGATACGCGGCAGACGTCTTCCCCCGGGAGGTAAGGTGGTTTAAGTTTCTTTTTCTTTTTGTCTGTGACTGATTGTGACTCTGGGCTCCTGAATCTTTTCTTATTTGGAGATTGTATGGGTGTTTGCATGGGTGTAAGATTAGGTGTTGTGGAGGGTGTCCAACCCGTAGGCGTCCTCACCGGAGAAGGTTTGGACGAGTGAAAAGATTTTGTCGGCGAGTTCGATACCGATTTAGGCAGAGGTAGTTTTGTAAATGATTTTTTTGATGAAGAAGGGGAAGACGGGGCAGAGGATACGGGGCCCGGTGCCCCCAGCGACTTTTTATCTTTAACCCGCTTGGCCTCTAGTTTTTCTTTCAATTTTTTTATATCTAATATTTTTTGCCAGCTCGGCTCATTCAGTTTCTGCGCTTCACTAGCGTTCTTTTCGTAAGACGCTGAGGCGTCGCCCTCAGAGCTGGTAGAGGGAATGGGGCTGTAGGTGTTAATGTCCCTGGAGTCATGATGGGACTGAGGAACCGCTGTTTGGGTCTTCCCTTTGCCCCTAACTACGAGGCGCCATTCCCCCTCATCCTTCTCCTTATCCACACTTGTGGAAGGCGTCGGTTTTGGGGGCAATGTGGGTACGGACCCAACCGAGGGATTTTCCGCACCGGTCCGCCTCGCAGCTAGGCCCACTACAGGCGCCGCGGATTTTACTTTCTCGGCCAAAGGGGTATTTTGGTCGCCTACGACCGGAACTCCAGGGGCCTTCTTCCCTGGGCAGGAGGAGGAAAGGTGACCAGTCTCTCCACACCTCCAGCAAGTAGGTTTCCTACCGGTCACAATGACCGGCATTTTCCGGTCGCCAAAACCCAAACAGTTGGGGACGGACTTGAAGGCGTTCTGATCAAGCATAATGTCAAAAGTCCATCCCCGTTCAAATTGTCGGAGAGAGCCCCTAAAATTTGGCCATACTGCATAAAAAACGCAGCTAGATGCTCTCCCGAAATTTGAGGAGGAACCTCAAAAACGGCCACCCTGGTCCTTCTCCGACCCTCGTATTCCGTTCTAAGGATCAAGTCCTTAGTAATTAACTCCTTTTTCGCCATTGCCAGGCAATCTTCTGGCGTGGGCAGCAGAATGTCCCACATGAAAAAACCAGTACCTTTTATTATTCTTTGGGGTTTTATCCCCAGGGACAAAAGTGATTTAATCACTATGTCTTTCGTGGAACGACAAATCTTACGTGTTTTCTTATCGACCACGAAAACGGACACCATTCTCTTTGCGAACACATCGAGCTCTTGGACAACTTCGACCAGCCCCTCTTTATTTACAAGATGGGCATAATTTTTTGCCTTATCCAAGAAATCCGCCATGTTCAAAATGCAACTTGGGGGACTTCCAACAAGAGGGCAACTCCTCAACAGTCTTAGATTGTGCCTCGCTCGGCACCTCGTTCTTCTTGCCAGTTTCACCATTTTTTTGGCGCTACTAGCTCGTTCTTCAGATTTTGGGCTAGCTTTAGCCCGCTTTTTTGCGGATTTATCCGGCATGTCGGCGGCTAAAGTCGCCCCGAAAAGGTCTTTTTTTTACACGACCGACTAGCCTCGTCGGCCATGTTGCAAAAAAGCGTGGTGAAAACCACTTGCGGGTCTCTAAATTGTTTTCCAAAACCACGGGGAGAGGAGTTGGGAAAAAAAAAAAATAAATAAAAAAAGAAAGCCTGGATAACCCAGGAAATTAAGATTTAAAAATAAACTAAAAGTAAAATAAAAGACAAACTAGATAAACTGAAAGAAAATAAATAAACAGGTAAGACTTTTTTATAAAAAAAAAAAAAAAAAAAAATGGCGCCCAAAGGCAGCCAAAAAAAAAAAAAAAAAACCAGTAACTCCTCTTTTTTTTTTTTCCAAAAAATTCAAAAATGTACAAAAATCCGCTAAAGAAAATAAATTAAAGTCAAAAGAAAAAAACAAACAAACTAGTCAAACGAAAAAGAAATGCAACCAAAGAAGAAAGGTATAAAAAATTTAAAACAAACAAAATAAATGGAAAAAATAAAAAGAATAAAAACTTAAACAAAAAAAAACTAACCGAAAGACTTGGTGTTGCCAATAAAGTTCGTCACTCAAAAAAAGTTCGTACAGAACTGAAGTAAATCTTCTCGGTTCAACACAGGCTCGTCAAACTGCAACACAGGATATATTAAAAAACGAGTTCGACGGTCAGAAAAAAAAAAAAAAAACAGACGGAACACAAAAAAGTCCCTGTCAGGGAAAGTTTGGATATTTATTTATACAAAAAGGTATAAAATGTGGCACAAGGCCTAAAAGGGGGATGGGGAAGGACGGTCTTCTTCTGTCTTAATTCTTAACCTTAGCTAGACCCAGACACGGACCCAAACAAACCAACAATATTCCTATCACCAAAACAACACATTCACTCATACCTTTCTTACTACGTCCACCATAATACCTCAAATTCTCTATGAAATCCTAACTAATCCCCCTATGTACAAATATTGTTCGTGGGGGGAGGGGCATAAAACAACAATTTTTTTAAAAAGATCCCCAAATGAGTCTGTACAATATGCCTTAATATTTACAAGAAAATAAACAAAACTTGTGTTAGTAATAAAACCCCCCACAAACCATAAATGTGGCAGAAACATCAGTTAACCGGACGAAATCAATGCGGGACTATGAAAAATAAGGAACACAATCATTCCTCCAATCATTCACACAGACACACACACATTCATACACAACAACAAATACGAAAAATCACACATACGAAACGAAAGGCGTCCCGCATCCACCAGAGAACTGACATCACTGACCACCTAACGAGGGAGGGGATGGGAGTTTAAACAAAAGAAAAAATAGGGACAGAAATAAAAGGGGCCAATGCGCATGCACACCCTAGCTAAGTTAACCAGAAAAAAAAAAAAAAAAAAAAAGATCAAACACAAGAACCTAAACTAACCTAATATCGGGATGGGTTGCTTCTGTTCAACCCTGTTAGGACAAAATCCTGTACCTAACCGACATCCAAGTGCCACTCTAGGTCAGCCCCTTTCACTCTACACATTCGCGCAAGATTTACCCACCTTTTGCCAAATTCTGATGAAGGGAGCCGCCGTTTTTCCGTCCTGATCTTGACTTTAAGCTGATGCTTAAAGAACAAGATCAGTTGGGAAGAGGTGAACTTCTCACGATCATAGAATTCCTTCTGACGCGTCGTCCAAATCACGACTCTCATAACACCTAGTAAGCAACAGAACACATAGTGCTCCTCCTTCGTCAATTGCGGCACCACATTGCTACAAACAGAACTGGCTTCCAGGACAAAAAACTTTCCCTGCAACATGCGAACCATGAGGCCTTCAACAAACCTGCACAACGGCACTACCGTCTTGCACTGAAAAAAGGCGTGACCAATGGTCTCGACCTCCCCAGTACAGCGACGACAGTTTGGATATTTCTCCAAGCCTGCTGAACAAAGTCTCTTGCCGACCCAGAGGGCCCCACGAATCATCAGCCAGGTGAGTGATGCCTCATCGTTATTGAGACATTTCAACCCAGGCGCCCAAGGCCATATCGAGCGAGCCTCCTGCTTCGTAAGACCGAGCTCGCCAATTAGATCATCTTGAACGGCCCCCCTAACTAACAATCGATACAATGCCTTACGAGACAACGCCTGGGCGTCGGAGAGGCCATCCGACGTCCGCAAGAGGAGTTTCAAAGCACGACGACATTCGCGATAGAAGGAGCACTCGGCTCGGGGTGTACGGCCGGCCTCCTCCTCACACGAGTGCACACTTCTCAGGGATGGGAAATGTTTCCGGACATCTTCTTTCCAAAAGGTGCCCACCTCATCCGAACCGCGACACATTCGGTCTAGAAAGGTAATGCGAAGCATATATTGACGAATCTCAATGCTAGGCATACCCAGACCGCCCTCAGAGGGATGAAGGCAACAGATCTCGCGACATACCATATGGGCCTTGCCTCTCCACAAGAAAGAGAACAAGGTCTTGACTAATGACAATAGTCGGGCAGACGGGAGTGGAAGCACAGAGAGTCGGTAAAGGAGGATCGGATAGATGTGTGAAAACACACACCTCCGCCTTTCCCTTCAGGGAAAGTCTCCTCCGAGACCACAGATTAACCGCGACCTCGGCCTTCCCTTGTACCTCCGACCAATTCTTTTCCAACTGGAGATCAGGACCGAACCAGACGCCGAGTATCTTGATCGGCCCATCCGTCCAGAGGAAAGGTCCGGGAAGAAAACTCCCTCCACGCACCCAACCGCAAGCCCACAGACTTATCGCGGTTGATCTTGGCCCCTGTCACCATCTCATACCCACTGATCTGCTTACTGACTTCGTTAATCTCGGCTCTGCTCGACACAAGAACCGAAACGTCGTCAGCATAGGCAGAATACCTGGCCGAGGTGGAAGCACCAGGCAGCGAAATACCGCGTAGGACCAGATTCGCCTTTAACTTGCGAAGGAAAGGCTCCAACGCAAGAACGTAAAGCAGAGGCGATAGTGGACAACCTTGACGAATGGAGCGAGACAATACGAAAGGCTTCGATCTTACCCCATTCACTTCCACCAGCGCACCGGGGGTCGCATACAAGAGTCGGATCCAGGAGCGAAAGTCGGCTCCGAAACCGGCCGCCGAAAGGACAGCCTCCAGAAATCGATGGTCAACCCTATCGAAGGCCTTGGACTGATCTAAATTGATCAGCGCGGCTTCACTGTCGACTTGTTCTAAGATCAAGCGTACCATATGAAGGTTATCCTGAATAGTCCTGCCCTTCACAGCACAAGTCTGTTCAGGGCCAATCAGACTAGACAGGACAAGCTGCAAACGGTTGGCTAAGATCTTCGCCAAAATCTTTAAGTCAGTGTTTAACATCGTTAAAGGGCGAAAGTTCCCTAAACCATCCCCACCGTCCTTGTCCTTACGCAGCAACTTGATGACACCCCTGGTGAAGCGTTGAGGTAAAGACCCTGCCTCATCCAGTGGTTGTACATCAGTTCCAGCAAAGGCACAAAAACGTGCGACAACCTCAAGTAAACTTCGTAGGGAAGACCATCTAATCCCGGAGACTTATCCAGGCCAACCTGCTTCAGCGCTTCCCAGATTTCCGACTCTGTTATGGGACCCTCACACCTAGCCACTTCAGCTGCCGAGAGGCAGGGAAAGTCAGCTAAATAGGCGTCGAACTGAGCAGAGCTCAGACCGGGCTCCCTGGTGAAAAGCTCCTGAAAGTAATCTCGAAAGACCTCACATATGCCCGCGTTTGTAGTCACGGTCCGCTTATCCGGTAATGTGACGCACGCTATATGTCGCCTAGACGCGTTTCGATTCTCCTCTGCACGCAGTTCAGCGGCCATATTCGTAGCCTCAGAAGACATTCTTTTTAACCTAGCCCTAACTACCAGAGCATGATCCTTCTTGATAAGCAAGGAGGACAACTCTGCCTTAGCTAAAGCTATATCCCCACTAACACGGGATTTCACAGCCCGATCAACTTTACTTTCTAAAGCCGTTTGCGCCGCTAATCTATCTAGATTGAGCCGACGACTAAAATCGGCAGCAAACGTTCGGATTTTAGATTTTAAATTGCCCCACCAGGCATTTCCCACAACCGCTCCCGTCAATTCCCTTTGTATCATTAGTAACAGCTGGTCCCGGAAAGACTGCTCAGCAAAAAGTGAACAGTTCAATTTCCAGTAACCAGCCAACCTAACCTTAGGTTTATCTAAGTTTACACGGACCCGGACAAGCCTATGATCCGTATAAACTATATAATGGAAACTTGGACACCCTAAGAGCCCTACATCGACTCTCTAACTAAGACTCGGTCCAGGTAGCTCGCAAGCGTCCCAGGATCCGAGTTGCCACTAGCTGTCCAAGTCCATGCTACCTCCCGAGGGTGTTCATTCCGGAACTTATCGACAAGATCAAACCCATCGATAAAGTCCCGAAATGGTTTCACATCCGGGTTGTTAGTACCTTGTTTTTTTGCCCTATCCGATCTATATCGGGGTCAAGGACGGCATTCCAATCCCCCGCTAAAACTACCCGACGAGACGTCGTCAAGAACGGCGCGATCTGCCGAAACAAAGCAGGCCGCTCGGAATGGTTATTGGGCGCATAAACCCCAATGAAACGAAGAACCTTATCCTTTATGGTAACATCCAGCACGCAAAGTCTGCCCGCCGGATCCGCGAAGACAAGGGTACATGCAGCCTTCAAAGACCTGCTCACTAGCCAAGAGACACCCCTCGAACGACCATCAAAACATGCTGAATAAAGGGCGAACCCCTTAGACAGTATATCCTCACGATCATGAGAAGAAAATCGGGTCTCTTGTATACAACATATATTCACCCCGAGGCGCTGAAGGTCACGAATGAGCCTCGCCCTGCGAGACTCGGACCTCAGGCCCCGGACATTCAAACTAGCTAACCAGAGAGCCATTGTGAAGCCGATTAGAGTTGTCCTTCAGGATAGAACATGGCTGGGGTGAGGACACCGACAGCTCGTCCCATAGATCCTGACGCCATCTCACTTTCGACGGTATCATCCTGAGACAAGCCGCCGATGTCCGAAGGGTAGGTTAATTTGAGCGCCCTATAAAGGGATGGGTGAACGAAAACTGGGACCCTCCCTTTGAGTTTTTGATCTGCTTCTTCTGTTTCCGGATCTAAAAGGTAGGCGACTGGGGGCACCATTTTTAGAGACGACTGGGCCTCCTGTATCATGCCCCAAATCTCCCGCGTACCCGGGCCAGTTCTAATTACGGTCAGGATTCTTCTGGCGGCAGGGAAATTTTCAGGCTTTTCTACTTCCATGCCATTAATTTTTTTAAAGTTCCAAAGAACCTTTAAGTCTTTCGGGTTCCTCGTTTGCCCGAAAACCCTTTCCGCTTGGTCCCGGGATACGCGGCAGACGTCTTCCCCGGAGGTAAGGTGGTTTAAGTTTCTTTTTTCTTTTTTGTCTGTGACTGATTGTGACTCTGGGCTCCTGAATCTTTTCTTATTTGGAGATTGTATGGGTGTTTGCATGGGTGTAAGATTAGGTGTTGTGGAGGGTGTCCAACCCGTAGGCGTCCTCACCGGAGAAGGTTTGGACGAGTGAAAAGATTTTGTCGGCGAGTTCGATACCGATTTAGGCAGAGGTAGTTTTGTAAATGATTTTTTTTTTGATGAAGAAGGGGAAGACGGGGCAGAGGATACGGGGCCCGGTGCCCCAGCGACGACTTTTTATCTTTTTACCCGCTTGGCCTCTAGTTTTTTTTTTTTTTTTTTATATCTAATATTTTTTTTGCCAGCTCGGCTCATTCAGTTTCTGCGCTTCACTAGCGTTCTTTTCGTAAGACGCTGAGGCGTCGCCCTCAGAGCTGGTAGAGGGAATGGGGCTGTAGGTGTTAATGTCCCTGGAGTCATGATGGGACTGAGGAACCGCTGTTTGGGTCTTCCCTTTGCCCCTAACTACGAGGCGCCATTCCCCCTCATCCTTCTCCTTATCCACACTTGTGGAAGGCGTCGGTTTTGGGGGCAATGTGGGTACGGACCCAACCGAGGGATTTTCCGCACCGGTCCGCCTCGCAGCTAGGCCCACTACAGGCGCCGCGGATTTTACTTTCTCGGCCAAAGGGGTATTTTGGTCGCCTACGACCGGAACTCCAGGGGCCTTCTTCCCTGGGCAGGAGGAGGAAAGGTGACCAGTCTCTCCACACCTCCAGCAAGTAGGTTTCCTACCGGTCACAATGACCGGCATTTTCCGGTCGCCAAAACCCAAACAGTTGGGGACGGACTTGAAGGCGTTCTGATCAAGCATAATGTCAAAAGTCCATCCCCGTTCAAATTGTCGGAGAGAGCCCCTAAAATTTGGCCATACTGCATAAAAAACGCAGCTAGATGCTCTCCCGAAATTTGAGGAGGAACCTCAAAAACGGCCACCCTGGTCCTTCTCCGACCCTCGTATTCCGTTCTAAGGATCAAGTCCTTAGTAATTAACTCCTTTTTCGCCATTGCCAGGCAATCTTCTGGCGTGGGCAGCAGAATGTCCCACATGAAAAAACCAGTACCTTTATTATTCTTTGGGGTTTTATCCCCAGGGACAAAAGTGATTTAATCACTATGTCTTTCGTGGAACGACAAATCTTACGTGTTTTCTTATCGACCACGAAAACGGACACCATTCTCTTTGCGAACACATCGAGCTCTTGGACAACTTCGACCAGCCCCTCTTTATTTACAAGATGGGCATAATTTTTTGCCTTATCCAAGAAATCCGCCATGTTCAAAATGCAACTTGGGGGACTTCCAACAAGAGGGCAACTCCTCAACAGTCTTAGATTGTGCCTCGCTCGGCACCTCGTTCTTCTTGCCAGTTTCACCATTTTTTGGCGCTACTAGCTCGTTCTTCAGATTTTGGGCTAGCTTTAGCCCGCTTTTTTTGCGGATTTATCCGGCATGTCGGCGGCTAAAGTCGCCCCGAAAAAGTCTTTTTTTTTACACGACCGACTAGCCTCGTCGGCCATGTTGCAAAAAGCGTGGTGAAAACCACTTGCGGGTCTCTAAATTGTTTTCCAAAACCACGGGGAGAGGAGTTGGGAAAAAAAAAAAATAAAAAAAAGCCTGGATAACCCAGGAAATTAAGATTTAAAAATAAACTAAAAGTAAAATAAAAGACAAACTAGATAAACTGAAAGAAAATAAATAAACAGGTAAGACTTTTTTATAAAAAAAAAAAAAAAAAAAATGGCGCCCAAAGGCAGCCAAAAATAAAAAAAAAAAACCAGTAACTCCTCTCTTTTTTTTTTTTTTCAAAAATTCAAAAATGTACAAAAATCCGCTAAAGAAAATAAATTAAAGTCAAAAGAAAAACAAACTAGTCAAACGAAAAAGAAATGCAACCAAAGAAGAAAGGTATAAAAAAAAAAAAAAAACAAACAAAATAAATGGAAAAAATAAAAAATAATAAAAACTTAAACAAAAAAACTTAACCGAAAGACTTGGTGTTGCCAATAAAGTTCGTCACTCAAAAAGTTCGTACAGAACTGAAGTAAATCTTCTCGGTTCAACACAGGCTCGTCAAACTGCAACACAGGATATATTAAAAAAAACGAGTTCGACGGTCAGAAAAAAAAAACTGAAACAGACGGAACACAAAAAGTCCTGTCAGGGAAAGTTTGGCTAACGAGGCAAAGAGAAACACATATTTATAGGTGATAGCTAAAATCATACCACGTGACAAAAAAAAAAAAAAAAAAAAAAAAAAAACAACCTAAGTGGGGGGGGGGTATATTTATTCAACAAAAAAAAAAATCCTCAGTGGAAAGTCAATAACGGGAAAACGTCTAATTTAGTAGCCAAGATTTTTTATGTCTACATACATTAAGAATTTCAGTTTTAGAGTTTAATAGCTGGTTAGGTTGATCATAACTATGTTTAATTTTTGCATTCTTAAAACTACTCGTGTGGTTATAATATCTTTTTTTTAAATTTATCCTGAGTAGCACCTATGTATGTTTTAGGGTTAGTATCCTCAGTATTTTTTGTAAATTTTCACTTGATACACCACGCATTCTTGCTGGCATTTTCCCTGTAATGGACAGATGTTTTTTTGTTTCTACAATTACAAGTAGGAGGATTACTACGTGGATCATTCCTAGTTTTTTTTCTTATTCAATCCATTTATAATAGTCCCTACGTTCGGCATACAACAATAACTAAGTTTTACATTGTTTTTGTTAAATATTTTATGTAACTCAGTTTTTTTTGGGGAAATGTTGTTCCAGTAAATTAAAAAAATATCTTACCAATTTTAGTTTTTTACCGCTAAATTAAAAGGAGGATTGAACCACAAAATTTTTCTTTGCCT
>CAHIKZ030001365.1:757500-869179 GCA_903632075.3 Acanthosepion pharaonis | reverse complement strand
ACTTAAACATGAAAACAAACAAAACTAAAAATTCTATATATAAAACAGTTGAAACCTAACCTGAACAAATAAACTAAGAAAACTCTATAAATATACTTAAATGCCTATAGTTGATAACAGAGCCATTTGTTTTATACCTTCCTATACTTAATACTTCTTGTTTCACTGTCGTGGTTGTGTGTGATAAATGGGCTAGCAGTGCAATTTTTGTTTCCAGGCTCGTATGCGCACGAGTTTGTCATTGCTTGAAATCTTCCCATGCAAAGATCAAAAACAGACTATCATTGTTGCTGTGTCCATGTAATATTTAATTTTTTGTAATGCCTTGTCATCTCATGATGGCATATGTAAGCTGAAAGCTTAGATAGGATTAAAACATGTACAATATTGTGATTTTATTTTAGTCTTCAATGATAATGTTATTAAACATCAGGCGATATAAAAGTAGCTGGCAAAATAGACAAAACTTGTCTATATTATTTTATGAAACATATATATATATATATATATATATATATATATATGTATCTCTAAAGGAAGTGAAAGTGAATATTACTTAATACAATCAGCAACTACCTGAGGATTTAGTGTACAAATGTCATGAATATGCTGGAATATATTATTTGTCAATATACTGCCCTGTTCCTTAAGTACGCCTTTTTACCAAACCCTTCTGGGATTTGCTATATTTGTTTTAATATATATATATATATATATAAACACACCCCACAAATAGCACAAACATTAAAACACACAAAATTATTGTACATAATAGTACATATATATCTATGAATATTATGTGTGTGTGTCTCTCTCTCTCTATATATATATATATATATATATATATATATATATATATATATATATATATATATATATATAGTTTGTGTATATTTTCAACTCAATCCAAAAGTATTTATGAAGCCTTAAACATGTTATCTAAGTCATCCACGTTCTATCAGGTCATTTCATGTACAGACAGTTTGCCGTAAGCTTCAATTAAATGCACAGCTTTCCTGATGAGAAAACTGGTTTGAAAAAGAAATCAGCAAGCCAATCAGAAATGAAATAAAAATCAAATCAAAAATCTTTACCTATACTTTTATCTGTTTCATCTCGAATGCAAATTCTTTATAGCAAGTGACCTTTTTCACCAGACTAATGATATTTACTGAATCAAACATGAAAATTACATAAAAACAGCATAAAACTCAGTAATGCAATTATAATAATATCTTAGTCATTTTTTCTCACTAATAGGATAATAAAGTTAATGATAGCTTTGATGCACTTTCCTAATACGAACTTTAAAAATAATAATGAAATGAATGAATATCAAAAGAGAACTGCTAAAAAAATGGTTAATAATAATAGCAACAATAATAATAATGATAATCCATCACTTGACATAAACTATTTGAATTTAATTACAGTTCGTTGCCTGTTATATCCAAAGTTGATTAAATCAGTTATTTCCTTTCAATACATCAGGTGCATAGCTAATTACTGTTTTCTTATTATCTTCAAATTGCCATGCATTCTTAGGAATGATAGTGGAGTAGCTTCTCAGATTTGTTCTCCTTAGACCCAAACTAGAGTTAACTCTACCTTGCTATTTTTGGATTACCACTCATGGCAATAGCTACAGGTAGTGCAAATTTTTTAAAGGATCAGTCTCTTTTCTCTTTATGATGTTGGAGTAACAAAAACATATACTTCTTCATGTGTTGTGTCAGGATGTAAGCGACCATGGCTTCCCACAACTTCCTGTCTGTTGCAGCTGTCAATAAACTTTTTCTATTATTTCTTCTAAGTCTTGTTCGACTATCCATTTATTCAAGCTCATCATATATATATTATGATTTTAATCCCTCATTCATTATGGCAAAACTCTCTGATTTCAATTGTCCCATGGGTATCAAATTTCCAAGCCCTCTTTTCATTATATGCCCAGATAACTGTCTCTTCCTGATTCATTAAGTATTAGTTTCCTTTTTGTTCCATTTTTCCAAGTATTGTTAATCACATGTTCAGTCTATGGTATCCTCAGCATCATTTTGTAAACAATTTCTGCTGCTTGAAAGTCTAATCTTTCAGAATAAGTCCAGCACTCACTATATACTGAGGAAAGCATTACTTATCATTTTATTACTCTTTTTCTTGGTTTTTAATGAAGTTTTCATTTTTTAAGACTCTTAGTTTTTTGAAAACCTCTTCATTTCATTTCCTAATGTGTCCTTGGATTTCATCTCCTCTGTTAAAACACTTCCCCAGATATTTAAATTTCCATCCTTTTTTTGATTTGGTATCTCTGATTTTAATTGGGCTCATCCTTTGGCTGTTCTTGCTGACATTTATCTGGTTGATAGTTAATATGAAAAAAAATTTGGAAAAATTATTATTTCTTGTAGGAGTTTTTTGAAATCTATATTCACCAGGACATGTCATGGATACATCAAATAAAGTAAGAGTGAATAGCCCCATTTTTACAAATCCAGTTCATTGTTCCCTTACTCTTTTGTGAGATGTTTGGTGCCCCTTAGACAAATGTATATCCATAAAATTGTGTTTTTATTACAGATATGCTTCACTGAAAATAGTGGTAACAACACAATTGTGTACCAGGAGTCCTAAATTAAGTCTTGCTATACTACAACACTATTTTACTCATAGATGACCGGGGGGGGGGCATATTCCCGTCTTTCCCAAGGGCATTTTTCCAAAAAACGAACTGAGGCCAAGCAAATTTCACTTTACCTTCTAACTTTAAGTCTACTATTTATCCATGCTTAAAATACCACTGCCACGTAAGGTCTAGTACTTATGCTATTTACCTTGAGCTCCTTGTTAAGATCTAAAGAAGAATCTGCAATATTATTGGTCCTGATCTGGTGGCTCAGCTCCAGTCACTTTCCTACCACTACAAGGTTGCCTATGTCTTTTCTATAAATACTTTCATGTTGTAATTTATTCACTTATGAATGATGGATAAAATTGGTCCTTAGAGTTTTTGAATTTAAGCACAGCACTAAACCGGTGTTGAGATCTCATCAATTGGCAGTTGAGCTGGCGAGATGTAACCATAAATTCTATGCTAACCATTTCTTCTCTTGCACTTCTCACTTGTTCAACTTCCTTCTGTCTCAATGCTTTCCAGCCAACTTTAATCTGCAAAAAATTAAATGCAATGTCAATTGCTATCTACAAAAAAAAAAAAAAAAACCCTGATCAAATATAACCCATATATATATATATATATATATATATTAAAAACACAGGGTGCGATGAATAAATTGTCATCTAAATTATGCAAAAATGAAAACAACACTGACTTCTCCGACATCTTTGACAGACATATTTACCAAAATATCTTGGAATAATAATGAGTAAATTTATTCAATAAAATTACCATTGACTTTGGAATCTCCTGCAATTCTTCTGGACAGTCTCCTTGTTTAAGTTGGTGGATGCTGCCATAATACTTGCCTTCAGCTCATCTTTTGTGTTACAAGGTTCTTGTTGATCTCTTAACTGTGCACCACACATAATAATCAATGGGGTTGTAGTTTGGGGGATTAGATAGCCAGATGTAAAGAGTGATATTGCTGCAGAAATTATCTGACAGTCTTAACTACATTCTCCTGTTTGTGTGGCATGTTGCAATCTCCTGATTCCAGACATAGGGCCTTCCAGCAGCCACTCTCATGATCCAGGGCAGCACTACCTCCTCAAGGCACTTCATGCAGACTTCCATGTTGAGTTTATGCCTTCACCAATAAATCTGAGTTCTTTTTTTATCAGAATGATCAGATTGAGTTTTCCAAGCTGCTGTACCTTTATAATCACCATTAGACTCATCTAACTCTTTCTGAGTCCTTTGTACTTTCCTGTGATTGACACCCAAGCACTCTGAAATGTCTGTATTGGAGCTTCCGGCATGAATGTCAAGCAGTACTGTATGCAGTTTCCAAATTTCTAGCAGAGTGAATTGTGTCAAGGTGATCTTTTTCTCACGGATGGTACCCAACTGACCCTACAATACTATCAAAAACAAACAAGCACATTCACAACATTAAAAATATAAAATGGTGCCAATACTTACTAATTAAACACCGAAGACATATATGGCCACTGAGAAGACTAGGAGGAGAAACCAACAACCAAATTGATTACATAATGACCAATAAGAGATTCAAGAATGCAATTTTACACCGTAAATCATACTCGAGTGTAGACCATGGGAGCAGCTACCTTCCAGTGAAATCTATTCTTAAAAGGAAACTACAGAGAGTGAAAAGGGCCAAAGCAGCACCGAAACTGTAATATATGACTTTTTATCTGGATGACACAAATTTAAAGGAGTATATGGACAGCATTAAAAGCAGATGCAATGAATTAATCAAGAATAGAAAAACAAAGTGGGGCACTTTAATAGAAGCTTTAGTAACGTCAGCAAAGGAGATCATCACAAAGAAGAGTAAATAAGAGAAAAAGCAATGGGTAATAGATTAAATTCCCAACATGGTGAAAAGGAGACAACAAACAATGCCAAGGTATGGCACAGAATACTGGACATTACACAAAGAAATTAAGAACAAATCCAAGCAGGCAAAAAGGGAATGGATCAATAAAAGAGGATAACCTGCAATACAAAGGAATATGTAAGGATCAGAAATATTAAAATAAGTGAAAGCTTCACTGACTAAACAGGACCAGATGAAATTGTAATAGAGATGCTGGCAGCTTTAAATGATCTTGACATTGATAAAATTACAGACATAACTGGCATATACAACAATGGTGACATCCTGGATTACCTAAGAAGATCCATTTTCATAACACTGACAAGTGCAAATGAATGCAAATTTCATTGGTCAATCAGTCTAATAGGCCACTCAACAAAACTTATCCAAATTCTGATGAAGAAAGCACAGCAAAATTATACCATAAATAGGATAAGAACAGTGTGCTTTTTGTTAAAAACACTGGAACAAGGAATGTAATATTTATGCTCAGAATGATATCAGAAAGAGAAATACAAATGCAAAAGAATGTATACCTATGTTTTATAGATTATGAAAAGGTGTTTGATAATGTACATTACAAAGAATTGTTACAACTGCAATGTAAGCTTGTTATATTTGGAAAGGATATTAGAATAATCACAAACTTATATAGTGAGCAAACATTCTGCTTAAAATAGGAAATGTATACAAAAATCCAAAAGATGTGTCTTCTCACCAATCCTATTCAACCTTCACAGTGAAAAAATTTCAAGTCCTACCAAGATTCATGTTTTGTTGCCCATTTTTAATAATTTTTGTCTTTTTGCTGTCTCTACTAAACCTTGTTCTGCCATTGATTTACACAGACTCTCTATGTGTTGTCTTCCTCTTGGCTTCAATCTGTCCTGTGAGTACCAAATTTTCCAATCCCCTCTTTCCTCATTATGTGATGATGTTGCCTCTTTGACCAGCAGTAGCTAAAGAACACATGGTAGTTTCCTTACCCTTAAGGAGTCATATGGTAGTAAACTTATAGAAATTATTGCTAAACGCATGTATGTTTTTATATATATATATATATGTATGTGTGTGTGATAAATGTCTATTCTTATATATTTATAGAACATTAAAAATTATTCTCATAATTTTAACCCATTTACTATACTTGCTACTTTTACTACTGCTACCATGCTACTAAATAGTAGAATCTATAAGTCTGGGAATATATATACCAATCCCCCTGGTGACCGTTACACACACACACACTGTTCTTTTGACTTGCACTAAGTAAACAGACTATTTTCAATCTGTTTACTTAATTGTTTTATGTGCTATGTCCCTTCAGGACATTGGCAATGATGGATCTCTACCGTTTTCGGTCTTTTGTAGATTTTAATAATTGTTTTTTCATTTTGCTATCTCTCCTAAACCTTGTTCTGTCATTCATTTACTCAGACTCGCTAGAAAGGTTATGCATAGTCTTCCTCTTGCCTTCAATTTGTCCTGTGAGTATCAAATTTTCCAAGCCCTCTTTTCTCATTATGTGCCCTAAATTTTTCAATGGTCTCTTCCGGATGTTAAATATAAGTTTCCATTTTGTTTCCATCACTCCCTGAACTGAGTAGAATTTTGAAAAAAATAAAAATAATGTTGGGTAAGGAAAATTTATGAATTTGTACAAAAAGAAAAGAAATCCCAAATTAATGTTATTATAATCCTATTTATAAAGAAGCTATTAAATATATAACAATGCTACATGAAAAACGTTATGGATTGAATAGGATGTGCTGAAAATAAAGCAATGGAATTGAACTTTGAACACTTAAAACCGGAAGTGTCCAAATTCACCTACAAATTTCACCTACTTATAGTTCAGGAATGTCTAAATGCATTGACAATCAGGTAGCATTGTATGTCAACAGACAGCAATAACATCCACAACATAATCAACTAGATGTCCCAGAAATATCACATAAGTTATGCAGAAGACACAGTTTTGATAACAGATTAGAAAAGAAACTCTAGGGGCTTATACAGCAGGTAGTAAAGGAAAGCAAGAAGAGAGGACTAATCATCAATTGTAAGAAAATAGAATGCATGGTTGATAACAAAAAAAAAAAAAAAAAACAGCTCGACATTTGAATTACAAATGCCAAAATCAAGCAAATACAACAATTTTAAAAATCAAGATTTTTAAGAGGACAAGATGTCACATCAAAGTATGAAGGGACATTAGAATCATGTTTGAGATCTTCCAAAAGCTACAGAATTATTAAGAAAAATAAACGAGTATTGAACTGCTATGTAATTCCAGTCTTCCATTATTATTGGCAGTGAGTGCTGGATGATCTCATCACAGAAGACTTGAGGTAACAATGGTTCTACAGAAGAATGCTGAGAATATCATGATACATTTTGGAAAAATAATATTACCAGCTATACGTTTTGGAAAAATAATAATATTACCAGCTATATATTTTTGAGGAAAAAAAAATATTAACAGAAATAAATTTTTGACAAAACAAAAATATCACCAAAAATAAAAAAAAAGTTGTCGGCATTAAATGACCCACTGAGGTTGATATGCCATAAAACAAAACAAACCCATATTTTAAGAACAACAATACAGAAAATACGTCTAAATATTAATACATTTTTAACTTCCATAAAACTATTTCTGAGTTATCAGCTCCTTAATCAATGAGAAATCTCAGTAGCCTGCAGTCAAGAATATTACAAATTCAGAGTGTGATAATTATATTTATGCTCTTTTGGCTTTCAGTCTAAGAAAGGAAGCTTCCAGACAGTTTTGACAACACTGACTATTGGATTGTATAACCCTGCAAAGAAATTATCATCTTTCAATTTCAATTTGTCCTTAAGATATCATTATATTTGTTCTTCTAGTGGCAAGAGGTCAAGTGGATTTAATCTTCTCAAAGATGGGCCATATTTCTTGCACTGAAAACAGTAGGAATTGCTCTTTAATAATTATGAAGAAAAGACATTAAAAACAGACTTGCATTGAGGCTCTGGGGTTGAAATGAACAAATTGAAAGAGCAGACAGTCAGCCAGTAACAAGATTCAACAATGAAAACAGCAAGAAAAATGAATAGCAAAAACAAGTCAAAAAAGAAAGGATAAAAACTTAAAATCAAAGAGGAAAAAAATTGGACTAAGTCAGAAACATAGAAATTCTAAAAAGTTGTAACAAAATAATTAGGAATAATTAAGAATTTATAGACAAGATGTGACTATTATACTTTATTCAGTCCAAGGATTATTTAGAACAGGATTTTGAACAGCCAATTGTCTACAGAATTTGAAAATGGATATTTACATCATTTGTGAAATCATTATTTCGACACAGATTATAAATGGTTTTATTTCTCCCTATATTTTGCAAAAGTGTAATTAAACTTCATTTCCTTTAAAACAATACAGAAGACAAAGCCACCCCTCCAAAAAAAAAGAGATACATTTTTTTCAAATTCAAAGAAAGAAAAAAAAAAGATTCATTGAATTATTTTCCTGAAATTGTTTTCAGGAATTCCATAGAAATCCAAAATTATATTTCACTGCTGATAACAAGACCAAAATTTGTTACCAACTTATGAAAGGAAATCAATTTTTAAATGTGGATTGAAAATATTCAGATTCCGCTGAAAGGTCAACGTGGTTTGGTCTATTCTGTTATACATTCACAATTTCTCTTCTATATATAAAATTCTGTGACTTCTGTTCGTCCATCACAACCTCTAAAATACATTGATTAACCAAAAACAAATTATGAGGAGAAGTTCAAATAGACAAGGGGATACAAAGTACAGTTTATTTAATCAGGTGCATAGCTAAGCACAATAAATTTTCATTAATTTTTTGGAAAAATTAAAAGTTTTATTACTCAATATACAAAATACTCCCACTATTTTAAAAACAATTTAATGATTAAAATAACAAAATATACTTATTTAATGAAAATGCAATTTGCATATCTTAAGTTTTCATATATATTTCATTCTGGTAAAATATAATGCACAATAGTATCATTGTAAATATAAACAGAATAGGCAAAGTAGAGTTTATAAATCTTAACAAAAATGTTAGTGATATCTGTAAGGATTTCAACACACATCAGTGTGCTGCGAAAAAGATTCTAATTATATAAAAAAAAATATATAAAACCTTACACAAGAAGTGAATTTTCATTTACTACAATATAAATCATCATATAATTCATTGAAAAATCATTTTATTACCAATGTTCATCTTTGCTCAACTACAAAGATCTGGTTTGAAAGATGTGTTTATTAAAGAGCACATTATTTTCTGTTTTAAAACTTCTGTCACAGACTTAAGAAATGAATGTTAGGGGGTCTCTAACAGTCACTGAAAACCCTCCAAAATCTGTGTAGTGATGTTATTGAAATAACCTCGCTATCCTTTCCATCACTATTGAATTATTTAATGTTGACAAAGTCTAGGAAAAAAATAAACACAATGATAGGTAGGCATAGGTCTTGTTTACACATGTTATAATCCAGAATGATAAGAATATTTCATCATCCTGGAAATAAAGATAAAAATTTTATCATCTAAAACAACCTGGTCACCAGTGATATTTCATTATTCTAAAAATCAAACTTTATCATTGTAAAAACGACCTTTCTACCACAAGCAAACACAGTAGAGTAGCAGTAGCAAAAAGCAACAACACAGATGTATCACCATTGCTCCATAAAAATCCAGTTAATGAAATTCTCAAAACAAGCAAAAAAATAAAAAAAAAAAAAAAAAAACAAACAAACACAAACTTTTAAAGAAACGAAAGAGACAATAGCACTGAGAATATTTTTAACACACACAAAATACCAATATTGTAATATGAAAAAAAAAATACACATTCTTGTCATTAATGTCAACACGTGTCTCAAAGTCTTATTGTTTAAGTTATTGTGATAGGTTTTATTCATTTCATTTTCAGTATAATGAAAGAGAAAAGGAATCCTTTATGAACTACTACAAATGCATGTAACAGGGTAACTTACATTAACAACCTCCACCCTATTACCGACATTTCTTAAGAGAATAAACATTGGTCAGGTTCAGATATGCATTTGAAAGAACCATTTAGAACTTGGCTGTTTTGGGGGATGCCACTGAGCAATAAGTAAATAAGTTTATTCTAGGTTCCACTGACAAAGCAAAATATGTCTATAAATGCATATACTATTGTTTGTGTATTTGTGTTAGCTGAAATTTAAATTATTATTGATATAAAGTTTATGGATACTTCATATGAGTAAAATGAAATAAAAAGAAACTTTTCTGATTTTTTTTCTTTAAAAACTTCAAAGTTTATTACTGAAGGTTTTTCTGTCCTTGCAAAACTGCTATGGTTGTATAGTGAGCAATATGTAACTGACCGCAAGTATCAAGGAAAAAAAAAAAAGAAGATCCACACCACAAACTAATGTTCTTTTTATTTAAGAAATACTGTGTAAACTAAAAACAAACAACAAATATCTTTTACAAAAGGGGAAATAAATAAACAAAACATACATTTCAAAGAAATAAACAAACAAGGAAACCACTTTTCAAACAGAAGCAACAACAATTTGGAATCAACTCATCGAAATAAGAAATAAATGCAGTGTCTTAAAGAATTTCAGATTTAGTAGGTTGCAGAATTACCATGTTGCCTCTTTGACCAGCAGTAGCTAAAGAACACATTGTAGTTTCCTTACCTCTAAGGAGTCATATGGTAGTAAACTTATAGAAATTACAGCTAAACACGTGTATATATGTGATAAATATCTATTCTTTTTATCTTTATAGAACATTAAAAATTATTCTCATAATTTTAACCCATTTACTATACTTGCTACTATTACTACTGCTACCATGCTACTAAATAGTAGAATCTATAAGTCTGGGAATACATATACCAATCCCCCTGGTGACCGTTACACACACACACACTGTTCTTTTGACTTGCACTAAGTAAACAGACTATTTTCAATCTGTTTACTTAATTGTTTTATGTGCTATGTCCCTTCAGGACGTTGGCAATGATGGATCTTTATATAGAAAAGTCTTTTGTAGATTTTAATAATTGTTTTTTTCATTTTGCTATCTCTCCTAAACCTTGTTCTGTCATTCATTTACTAAGACTCGCTAGAAAGGTTATGCATAGTCTTCCTCTTGCCTTCAATTTATCCTGTGAGTATCAAATTTTCCAAGCCCTCTTTCCTCATTATCTGCCCTAAATTTTTCAACGGCCTCTACCTGATGTTAAATATAAGTTTCCATTTCCATCACTCCCTGAACTGAGTAGAATTTTGAAAAAAATAATGTTGGGTAAGGAAACTTTATGAATTTTTACAAAAAGAAAAAAAAATCCCAAATTAATGTTATTATAATCCTATTTATAAAGAAGCTATTAAATATATAAGAATGCTACATAAAAAAAATGTTATGGATTGAATAGAATGTGCTGAAAATAAAGCAATGGAATTGAACTTTGAACCCTGAAAACCAGAAGTGTCCAAATTCACCTACAAGTTTTACACACTTATAGTTTGGGAGTGTCTACATGCATTGACAATCAGGTAGCATTATATGTCAACAGACAGCAATAACATCCATCACAATCAGCTAAAAGTCCCAGAAATATACAACGTTTATGAAGTTGTATATTACCAAAACCCAATTTCATAACCAGTAATAATAAGGAAGTTAAATTTGGCATCATTTGAAAGAGAAATCAATTGATCTTCATATAAAATCAATTTTAATACTTGATTTTCATCATTTTTTCAGATATATCAATTTAATGTGACATACTTAGATCTTTCAACGATTCGGTCAGGACCAGGGATTTAACAAATGAAATCTCTTAATGATGGACAGATAGATTTAACTGCCAGTTTACTGCTCTTATTACAAGGGTTATTATTACTACAGTATTATAACTTTCTGAGATTTCATAAAAGCAATGAAATTAGAAATTACTATTCAATTATTTTAATGCAATTTGAATGGCATTTGTCAAGTTTAAAATAAATTAAAATTCTCTTCATTATGTCATCAGAATCAACTCACCCTGCATATTGTTTGTTACTCCATTTCTACAAAAAAAGTATTACAATATATATATATATATATGTGTATATATATATATATATATATATATATATATATAGGCTAGTTAATGAAACATGGACAAACGAAAGGGTACCAATATAATCAGTACAAAAAAACTTTTATTAAATATTAATTATTAACCATATGACAGAAATGAAGCATGGAAAGAAAAGTTTTAAGTCCAGAATTTTCAGACATGCCTCTGTCCTTTGTCAATGGAGTGAGAAGAAATAAAGAGAGAAATGGGAATTGCTCACTGGCAGATGTTTTGGTAGATGCTGTCTTTTTTGGTGGAAATCACTATTAGCAAAAACCTGATCTCTGTCTGATTCCTCACTGTGTGTGGACTTATATATATATAAATATATATATATAAATCCAGCAATGTTGGTGTGACAACAAACAAGATGGCAAAAGACCTTATGTCTTAGACAAGCAAAAAATCCTGAACAAGGAAAGAAAGAAACCCAAAATATGAGGGAAACGCCTACCTACACAGTAAATTAAAATGCTCAATGCTTAGACTATCTAGACAGAACAAGAAACATTTCACCACATCAATACCCAACCAAGGACATTGAGTTTCTATTCAAGTTTCATGCTTGTGTGATCTTCAGGCAACTAGAACGCTATATATATATATATATTTAGTTTATGCAAACTTAGGTAATCCGTATGGGTAGACCCAAGGAGGATGATATCCAGAGAGCTCAATGTAAAATTCAAACAGATATGTTTTCAATAAAAGACAGACCATATTAAAGATTCCATGTAATAAGATATTTCACCAACGAACCCCTTTAACAGGGTTCTGGATGATCAGACTTTACTTTCAAAAAATCTGATGAGATTGTGTTAAAATTTAGATACTTAAATAGCCATAACATGGAAATCTTAACGTTAAATCATGTCTTTTTTATTTTCAAAATATATATATATATATATATATATATATATATATATATATATATATAAAAGCAGTATAACACGTCTTTGACCAGGTCTATCATTACTGGGAATTTTTTCCATTCAAATGGAGCAATTTGAGTTTAAAGTCAACCCACTTGAAAATCCATATTAGGAACAACATTTGGGTGCAACTGAGGCACATCCCCAAATGGAAGGTTAACAATTTGAATGGGGGTGTGTGGGGTGACCCTGAAAAGGAAACTGTATAATAATAAATAATATTATTGTAATTTAAACTGTTTATTTTTTATTAAAGTTTTAATGAAGATATATATCCAAGAACAGATAGTAAATATTAAAGCGTTGCTGAGAGTTATAATGGACAGGAAGTAGTGGAGAGCCATTGTCGCCAACAATTTGAACTCAAAACCAGCCCTGAAGAATTATCTATCAAACAAAAAGAAAATTCATCAAAATCAAGTAAAAACTGTGGAAAGGCATAAACAACATCCAATCATACACATAAATACATACATTTTGAAAATTATATATATATATATATATATATATATATATATATATATCTGTATGTGTCTAATAATATATTCTCTGTGCATATGTATATTCTTGACGTGCTGTATGATTTCAGTATAAGAGAGATGATGGCTCTCAGCAACTTTCTAGCTATTTTAACTAAAAGTACCTTTTGCCATCACTTTTTTGTCCCCACTGTCATTCATTAACACAAACTTATTAGGTAGGTTATTGACTACTTCCCTCTGCCTCTCATATGTTTTGTGAATCTTAAATTTTCCAAACCATCTTTTCCTCATTACATATTCTCAACATCATTTTTTTTTTTCGTTCTAAGTATTGTTGAACTAAAAAGAATGATAATATTGTTAATAAAACCATGACTTTTTCAGATGATGCAATGATCAAACGTTCTAACGTCTTCGCAACATTATGCAAAGGTCAGCTTAAGTTCTTCAAATGTAAATACATAACTGAGATAAACCCATCATTAATCAGGAAGCTGACAGCATAGGAAATATTAATTAATATAGCAGCATTTCAATTAGCATAATCCAATTTATGATTTTATTTAATAGTCTATCACACTTAGCAAAGTTCAGCATATGCAACTTCTCTTCAAGGCACAGCATATATCTATCGAAATTTGAGCTTTATAATTTTATATATAGAATACGATAAAGAACAAATAGGAAACGTTTATCAATCTAACATGTTTCGCTTTTATTAAAGCTTCATCAGAGAATGAGAAATGGAATAACTTTCTGGTATTTTTATTTTTGCATTGTTTGATTTTCATTATTTTAAGCAGATTTCATGTGCATTTGACTATTCAAGCAGCATTTATGTGTATAATTATAATTACTTACAACATTCGAGCAACTCCTGCAACCAAGCTAGCCAACGTCAAAGGTAATGACGTGTATTCATTTCGATCTTAGCAGTACAGCTGAGAAAGGGCCATGCAGTCTGAGCAGTACACAACCTCCCTATACTGTCACTATGCCCTGGAGAGCTTCTACATATGCTATCTTTCTCTCACCCACAAAGGACTGAATTTCGACCAAACAGGGTGCTAGCTTTATCTTGCAAGATAAACAGATCTATTTGTGTTTATTTATCATGCATGTTTTCGTAGCAAAGGCGTCGAATTCAACAGTGTAAGGGACGCAACTCTTTCCATCTGAAAATGTCTGACACGCTGCAATGCAAAGCAATGTACACCAAACACGGGTGTAATGCTCTTCTGCCAATTTCTCCAAGCGACCTGCTTTTATGGAGCCCAGACACACCTCATTAGCATGTGTTTAACGCGACTTTGCATGACTGCACGAGACCGTGAATATTAAAAGTCACGGACGCCATCTTGGACCCTTTCTTTCTTTTCTCAACCCACAGGTCAGACAGACATGAGGTCGTTTGGGAGGTAAGCCATTTCTGTTTTCCCCACACATGGTTTCGTAGATCTGTGCTGGAAAGGTTCTTCGATCTTTACATTGATTAAAAAATTCAAGTAATGTGCATACATCATATTCAGACTAAAGATCTTCTGCTGAAAACTACTTAGGTTAAGTGTAGGTTTTTGAGTGACACTTTCATTCCAAGGTCAGTTCAAAATGTTTCATATTTAGGGCCACCAATCATCAGTATTATGTTTGAAAAAGGCTTTGTGAATTCATCCATGTGCATCACTCACAATCAATTCCCCAGCTCTCACACATGATTGGAGTCTGCCAGGACATCCTAGCCTGAAAATTTCCTGAAACTACCTTCTTGATATCTATAAACAGCTGCCGACTTATCTATTGAAAAAGCTTATACTAAAAGCATCAGCCATCTGTATACTTTAAAGTTTCATTTACTTGCACTGCATACACCTAACCCTTTAACATTTAGTATGAGATATAGTGTTGCTTGAAAGACTCTTCTCTCGGCAAGGCCAGTTCAAGGTACTGGTAACTGGGTAACATCTAGGCCGAGGGCGCCATCATGCTGCCCTGTCATGTGTTTGGAATCTTCCAAAACTAAAGATTACAAAAACATACTTGTGGTTGCCCATGACCCAAGACAGATTAAATTCTTTGGCTATTTTATCAATAGAAAATGATCTTCAGTATTTGTCTATATTTCTGAGATGAGGTATTATGTACACTACTTTGCATTATTTGGACTATTGTCCTCATCTTTTTATGATATTTATGTTTGTGGATACATGGCACAGTGGATAAAATGTTGAGTTAGTTAGATTGTGACAAAACCCAAAGAGTTGTGAGTTCAATACCTGGTTAAGGCAGTGGAGAACTTGGAGTGGGGAATTAACAGGAGATAACTGATAACTGACATCCATTAGACATGGCACGGGAAACTAGAACAGTCTACCCCAGCAAATGAAATAAAGGGTTCAGTTAGACATTCCAACCACCTGAAGAAGGCCAGAGCATACAAAAGCCGAAATGTTGTGATAAATATGGCAACAAAGATGAGGACAATAGTCCAAATAATGTAAATAGTGAAAATGATGTTCTAAAGAAGATATATGTAGAAAGTACCATGAAAAGATTTGCGAAAAAATGTTTTCAGGATAATGAATTTTTTTTTTGTATTCAGTGGTATGTTTTAAGAAACTTGCTATTCTATATTTTCAGTTGTTCTCCTCATGGAATTTTGTTAAAATTATACTTATAAGGACACCAAAGTTCATCTTGCTCAAAGTGCCAGTAACCATATTGCTGTCACTGTCTCCAGGAATTAAACATTTATATTATTGGTCTTTGTTTATAAATAGGAACTGGATACATGAAACAAACAAGAAACAGTGGCAAATATACAGATCAGACAAACCCGTTCGCAACAATGTACATAATATCAACAATTCCATATCTTTTAACATTTGTAGTTATTCCTTTGCTTTATTGGGCCTATCTTTTAAAAGGAATTAAATTTTTGGCATCGAAATGAAGATTATACTGCAACTTAAACAAGATATGCAACAAGATGATATCGTAAAAAGGTAATTAGCAAACATTATTTTTCAAGACATAGATATATTTCTCACCTGCTGACAGATGATAAAACATAATCTATAATCAGAAAATTAAATATTCATGTATCTATTTAACTTTATTTTGCTCAACATTCTCTCCTGGCCTTTTGTAATTTTCTCATTGAATATGTGGAAACCATCTTTCTTCTTTTTTTTTTTCTATGATGATGTACGATATAAATTATGTACAATTTCTTTGGATTCTTTTAGATTGAATTAAGAAAAGCTTTGATGACTGAAGAGAGTAATGATAATGAAAGTCTGTATACAAGACAATAACTTGATTTGTTCAATACATGAACTTGCATCTATATCAACTTCTCCACATGAAAGCAAATTTGATTTGTCAGGAATATATGCAGACTACCTACATCAAAGAATAATAACAATGATGATAATAATGCTAATAATAATAATAATAATAATGAAGGTGCTAACTATCCAAGAGTGCATTAAGACTATTTTCTTTGCTTAATGAACTGTGTTTTTTGAAACTTAGTAATATTTTTCATATGCTATCTTTCAATTCTTCACAAATTTTGACAGAGTTGATTGGGTTCCCCTCTTTATAACACAAAGCCTTGTACTTAAAAGCCAATAGTTCTATATAGCTGGTTTATTTTTATGCTTAAAATACTTAAATCTTTGAAGTCTTCTATGTATCATGTCTCTTTAAGATGTGGGAAATCATGACTCTCCATAACTTACTCTTCTTTGTAGCTCTTAGTATTTTATGTCTTTTTGCTATCTCTCCTAACCCCTGCTAGTTATTCCCTTTTGTCTTCAATATGTCCTGTGAGTGTTAAATTTTCCAAGCTCTCTTTCCTCATTATGTGCCCGAGAAATTTCAACTATCTCTTTCTGATTTTAAGTATAAATATCCTTTTTGTTTCCATTTTCTTTAAAATTTTGTCATTGCTCACATGTTTAGTCCATGGCATCCTCAGCATCCTTCTGTAAAACCATATTTCTGTTACTTCAAATCTATTTTTTCATCTGTGAGCTAATTGTCCAGCATTCACTGTCATATAGGAGGACTGATATTAAATAAGAGTCCAGTGCCCTTTCCTTTGTTTGTAACAAAATTTTCTTGTTTCTTAATATTTACTTAGCTTTTGGAGGGCTTCTTTAACTATTACAATGCATCTTCAGACTTAAATGCCATAATTTCTGTCTGCTGTTAAAACATTTACTGGATATTTAAATTTATATACTTGTTTGATTTCCACATCTCCAGTTTGTAGTTTGTATCTTGGGTTCTTCATTTTGCTGAAAATCATATTTCCTTTCACTTCCTGAATTCTCCAAGTGTCTTTGAGACTTAGTTTAAGACAATGCTTTGAAATTGCAAGCTTCTCAATAATTGATACTGCCATTCTAACATCTAAAGTAAAAGCTAGTTTTGATAAGTATCTTCGCCCTGTACACTCCCCTTTGGTATATAGGGCCATATAGAATAATCAAATGAAGGCTGGTAATGAACGATAATACTTAGTACAAGAACAACACATATAAGATTTGTCAGTGGCGCGTAGAATAAGTAGTCAACTGCTAGAAGTGAGTCAAGTAAATTCCACAATGAATCTCCAACTGCAGACCAACATACAGTATTTACTACTGTATGTGAATGGGGACATACCTATATTGTCCATAGGTAGGCTACAATACTAACAAGGAAAGGTTTTGAAATATTGACAGTATTTTCTAATATTTTTAAAAAATTATAAATCATTAAAAATTTCAAAAATTTAAACACATTTCTATACTGCTTTGTGATATATTTTTATTATTGTTGTAACATAGGTAAGGTTACTGAATAGAATAATCATACGAAGGTTGGTAATGAATGATAATACTTAGGACAAGAACAACACATATAAGATATGCCAGTGGCACATAGAAGTCGTAAAGTGAATTCCACAATGAATAACCAACTGCAGACCAAGATACAGTATTTACTACTGTATGTCAATGGGGACATACCCATTATTGTCCGCAGGTATGCTACAGCAGTATATTGGAACAGCAATCAATTTTGCTGAGACAATTAACATCAATGACATGTTCACTGTATTTTATTGCTACCCAGCAAAATTTGTTTTGATGTTCCTTCTTGGTTGGGCAAAAATCTTTTCCCTACCCTTTAGATCAAAGAGGACAGGTAATTCACTTGAAATTCAAAGATACACACTACTACTCCTTAAGTGCCATGCCACTCAAGATGTCAGTGATAATGCTTCTCCACTCTTTTCTTTTTTTCATTTAATATCAAAATCGTGCATTTCCATGATTGTTTTTGGTAAAGGTAATGCATGATTTTAAGATGTCAGGTAATTACCAATTAACATTTTAGCAACAACTGAGATTGCAACACTTATGACCATATCATGTTGAAACACTGGTTCTTGTTCAGTTACTGTACTAACATCAAGCCTGATTAGTCCCTCAGTGCCTTAAACTTGGGTGTACAATGTGCATGTGGTGAGATTGATAATGGCTTGGAATGATAAATTGGAGAGCCAAGTTCATATTCCAGTCAGGTTCTTTCCATTCACTTATGTGCTAATACCTTGGGCTATCATGAATTGAAAAGAGATATGATCACCCAAGCAGGTCACATTCACCCTGTCATAGGGTAATAGCTAGTTGCAGAACTTGTCTCTTTTACTTTGCAATCTGCGGTCATTTTTCAATTCACTTTGAATGGCTCCTGGAACATTTGTTCAGCAAACCATATTTGGTGGAGTTATTTGAGTCTTGAAGCAAGAGGAAGAATAAAATGAAAGAGAAAAAATTTGCCTTTCTAGGGACTTAAACAGCACCACATTTCTGGCAAAGCCAAGTGAGATAACCGACAAACTCCAATGGTTTATATAAATTAAGATCTGGTAAAATGAACAAATTCATAGATTCAAATTTTAGTTCGTCCTGGGTATGACAAATTACATCCAAATCACAAGGCCTCTGATCTTTAATTTTTCAGGAAAATGGAAATCTGTTTATTATTGTTGTTCCCATGTCCAAAAATATCCAGTTAATATGAAAATAGGCAAATAATTAACCTTGAAACTGGGGTCAAAATGATATGAAAGAAATAAAAAATAGATTTTTTATTTTAAAATAAAAAAATTTTTGAAAAAAAAAAAAAAAAAAAAAAATCAGAATGAATTTGACTCTCAACAAAAACCCTCTACAAAAATATGTCAATAAAATCTGATTTACAAACTGATGTCTGATTATTAGAACATTTCTATGAATCAATCAATCAATTTCAGACAAAATGAAAACCTCCATTAATTATCAAATCAGCAATCTCTCTTTTGTTTTATAACTCATTAAATTTAAATTTTATTAAAATTTTTAAAAGACCAATAAAATTTTAACAGAATTTAAAACAAATTATTTACCTGTAAAGATACAGCAGTAAGGCATTTATAGTTAATAGAAAATTTATACTTTTCAATTAATTCACTTTCAAATAGAAGTTTTGACAACAGATTGTCAGGTGATGCATTTCTTATCTGACATAAATTATAAATGAATCAAGGGTAAATAATTAAGTTTCATAATATGGAAACAAATTCAAATCCTGGTTGTGTCTTTGGGAAAAGAATTAGCCAAACTTTCTTTGAAGTCCATTTGCCAGTGATACTGACATGTTATGGTGCAGTATAATGATAATTGTTCTGAAGGTGTAGACGTTTTTCTGTAAACATTTAATGGCTCCCAAGTTCAGGTATAAAAATCTAACACAAAACATGGAATTTAAAATAAGCAACAATTAATGAATGTTATTAATAAAAGGAATTACACGTGTACACAACTGAAATCAAAGGGAAAGACATTGAAACTAATTATAAGAATGTATGTGTGTGTGATGATTCAATAGTCAGTGGACCATGGAAACAGATGTGCCCTGGCAGGGCCTTTTTTTTATCTACATTTGACTACATCTGGAAGCAAGAGGAAAAAAAGAAAGAGAAGGAAAAGTCTGCTTTTTTATAGGCTTAAATAATACTGCTTAACAGGTTTTTTTGGCAAAGATAATTGGAGAAACCCATTGGCCCATTCCTTCCCATTATCTAGAGAAGGGTAACATCCAGCAAAAAGGATATTGATAGACTGCATCTGTTCCAAGATTGGTTAAAATGTGTTGATCATGAGAGAAGTAATTCTGGTATTAAAAAAAGAATGGCTGATTTGGGAAAATACTTTGATGACTGAATAAGGACGTTATGAATGAAAGATTTTGTCAGAAAATGCTAGAAATATTTGTATCAACCAAATAGTTTTGACCTTGAAACTAATACAAGACTCATTATAAAATCGTTCTGGCAACAATTACATTTTCTAATATTTTTTTTTAACATGTTTAGATTTCAAAGATATCCTAATGAATAAGGAAGCAAATTTTGTTTGTTCCCAGAAAGACATGAATCTTTTGTTATCATTTTTCTTGTTCCAGGTTGGGAACTAATTGCTTTCTTTGAACAAGATAGATTGGAATCCTTTGACAATGACAGGTTGGAACTACACCAGAATAACAAACAGGAAGACAGAATGAGAATGGAAAGATAAATAGTTGGTTAGATTGAATAATTGATTTATTGATTGACAAAACAAAAATGGCTGAAATATATAATAGATCGATTTAGAGAACATTTTATGGATAAATTTAGGAGACTGCATCAGTGATAATTATCTTTGCTTATCTCATCCTGATCTAAATATTACTTGGAATCGTTTTACTTACTGAACCCCAAATGTACTTGCCATTTGAAGTTTCTCCTTCATTGTCTTCCATATTTAACAAACACACACAAAAAAATGAGTACTATTAAAACAGGTGATATTTTCAAGAATAGTTTTTAGCTACATTCTTTTCCCTTCAAGTACAATTCCAATTTTAATTTAATATAGGTTTACCAAAGAAAAAATAAGAACTTGGAGACCCAATCAGTGCCAATAGGCAAAAAAAGACCCAAAGAAGGAATATCAAAAAATGCTTCTCCATTGGAGCCAAGATTAAAATCTAACATTACTCTTGATTCCTTTTATATGGAAAGAATTCTCACAAGATTAAATCAAGAAGCATACGTTTTTATATACCAAGGTTAAAAATTAAGAATGAACAGCAAATCCTGTGAGAATGAGTAAGCAGAAAGGAAAATAGGTCCTATAAAATAAAACTCTTTGAGCAAAGAATTTTCTTTTTGCCATTATAAATGTAATGTCTGTGTTTTGAGGGCTCGCAGAATGGCATAGATAGATAAAAACAAAAACTAATTGGCAAATTTGCCATGAGAATATGCTTCCAAGAATGGGAGCACGAAAGTATGCCATAAATAAGATCTGAATAGGTAAGAATATTCCACACCATTTCAGAGAAAATGACATTTGCTAAAGAAACTTGAGGAGGAGGATGCTAACTTTGATGTTATTTCGAATATAAAATATTCAGAGGATTTTTATTTTAAACTAAATCAAAATTGGTTAAGCAAGTTCTAATTTTTACTTTCTTTATTGTTCATTTTCATTTAGAAGCATGGACGCCTTCATTTGCATTCTTCACACTGTCTTGACCAAATTTCTATAATTCTGCTTATTACTTCATTAATTAATTCATTAGCAAAAATTGCACCCAGTTCAATCTGGTTGTCCTTTTCTTCAATTTTTTGAACAGGAGTTTCAGGTTTTATCCCTTCATTTTTATTTAGATTGGATTTAAGTTCTCCCTAAAAGTCTAAATTTGTCACTATATTCCAATGTCTTTGCCTTGAATGTCAATTCACTAATTAAATCTTGACATCTTCAAGTCTAGATTTAAAAATCTTTCCTTCATAGTTGAAAGAACTTCACTTGTGAAGATTCTTATGCTCCCCATGAACAACACAAATAACCATCTACCTTGAAGGGCTCTTGGGCCTTGTAGATTTGGTAAAACTCAAATAACTGTTACTTCAATATTTTGTTAAAATTTTTAAATTTTGGTTTAAGGATACAATAGTGGAATTTTCATGGATATTTTGTAGTCATAGAACTTGTACAAAGCTTACTCAATCATTAATTTGAGAATTAGGATTCTTAAAAAATTCAATTAGTAAAAGTTTTTCAAGAGGTAATTCTAGTTCTTTCTTATAAATGTTTATTGTAACAAATTGTTATGATGTTGATTTGGGGTTAGTAGAGACAAACGCCAAATAACACGTAACAATAAAAAGGGTTTTAATAGGTTGGTAAAAAGGTACAGAAATTGCCTGAGTAGGCAATAACTAGCTCAGCTAAGAACTTCTCTGTCTATCTGTCTTCCCCATGTCAACTGACATGCCACTATTTAAAGTCTTTGTTCACAGACAAGTTCATCTTCAAGAGAAAAAAAAGGTTTCCGACACAACACAAATAATTTATAGGGATATTTTAATTATTAATTAATAATAAATAAAATTAAAATATAACATAAAATAATAATAATAATATAAATAAAATACCGTTAAAACTTTGTTTAAAATAAATTAAAAAAAAAAACAAAAATGTTCTCCCAGCATGCAACAGAAACATTTCCTGCTGGAAAATGAACTTTGCACCAAAAGACACTGAATTTATTCACTTCGCTCATGACCATTGGAAAGTCAAGCTGTCCATCTCCTCTACTCGAGACATTGCTTGTCATAATACAAAGTGACTTCTTCCTTTTATTACATGTAACCTTAAATCACTTGTAATTAAAATAAACACACACATACACACACACTTGTACACAAAAATAAAAAAAAAACTTGTATGATTTTAATTTACAATTTAACATATTTTTAGTGTTATTTCTGTGTATGTTTTTATTCCTGTGAACATAAGGTTACTTCTGCTGGGATGATGTGAGTGACCCCCACATAATTTGGGGACCACCGATATGCATCAAAAACATACTATTCACCCACAAATTTATGTTTGACTATAAATAAAGATCTATTAAGTACTTTAAAATTACTTTGTTTACATTTCATATAAAAAAACACAAGTTATAGCTCATAAATAATGGAGGATTTTGTTTGACAGAGGAATGATGAAAAACATATACATCAGGGATGTTGTTTGGTTTCAGTGACAAAAAGAAATAAAGATAGCAGTGATAATGCTTTCATGTGTTTAATGTCTGCCTCAATGAAAATCTTATCTTTTTATTTGTACCCTCTTACTTCATTAAATGACTCAAATTCATACTTATCTGATTGGCAAACACCTGATGAAAGGAACAATAGCGAAAGTGTTGTGATACTAACAAAGATGAGGATGTTAGTCCACATATAAATCCCATATATAATGGCAACTCCTCATTCCAGAAATTCAGAAAGAAATCACAGGAACTTATCAAATTTCATTTTAAGAACTGAACTGCTTTGTTTTGTTGATTATAGCAATAAACTGTTTCAGCCGATCTATCTTTCAGCCTTCATCAAATATTTAATCCTTAGGAGGGAAAAAAAAATGAACATATTTCTTCATAAGTAGGTATCTGTTTATCTCGTGACACTGATCAAAATTCAGTCCTTTGATCATGAGACTGGAATGACTTCTCCAGGGTGCAGATCTGGGTGATGGTATATGGAGGCTGTATGCAACTTAGAATACATGATCCTACTTCTTGGCCATACTGAGAAGATCTAAAGGAATACAGGGCATTACATTTAGGACCAGTTTTATTTAAATTCATATACTTGTTTGATTTTCACATCTCCAGTTTGGAGTTTGTATCTTCAGTTGTTCCTTTCGCTGAAAATCATATTTCCTTTCACTTCCTGAATTCTCCAAGTGTTTAAGACAATGCTTTGAAATTGCTAGCATCTCAATAATTAATACTGCCATTTTAACACCCGAAATAAAAGCTAGTTTTGATAAGCATCTTCACCCTGTACACTCCCCTTTTGGTATACAGGGCCATAACTTCACTATTGCAAGTGTTTCAACTGGGTTAACTGCAGAAAGTGTTTTATTTTATTCTTTATTATTCTTTTTTTTTATTTTATTTATTTATTTATTTATTTTTTTTTTGGAACTGCATGCCGCATGTCTAACCAATTTTGATTTCAGAGTTTTCCTCCCAGACTGACTAACAACCAAAGTTTGAGAGCCCAATTTTAAATTTATTTACAACTCTATAAGCCATAGCTTAATTGGGGGAGAAGAAATGAATTCATACTCCAAGGATATCTGTGTGAAAGCGAATGCAACAGCCTCAGGTGGAATTTGGTTTTTGTCATTCCAAACACTTTCTGTATCAGTAATCACGTCATTACAAACATATCCAAAATAAAGAGTAGAGCTGAATTGAATTGATAATAATAGTAATAATAACACAACACTTAAAGAACACAATTTAAGAAAAGAAAAAAAGACTAAACTGCTTTTGTTAGGAATGTTTGTTTCAAACCGCTAAAAAATTTGGGGAGAAAATATAATATGTAACAGAAACTTTAATCTAAACTGTATAAATTTATGTTAAATGCTACAAATCAAAATATTTGACATTTGTAAATGTGTAATAAAGTCAACACTTTCAGGCTTATTTTTTCCTATGCAAAAAAAACTGAAATGCTCAAGAGAATTTTCTCTTCTTTTTATATATATATATAAATTATATTGTTTTAAAACAAATAATATTTCAGTTATATATATTTGTGATAATTTATGCTCAATATCAGAGATAAGATAAAAGAATATTCTAGAACTTTCGAGAAATTTTTAAATTTTTCAATTTCTAGAATGTTCTGGCATTCTGGATTGTATAAAGTATTCTTCTGATACTCCCTTAGAATTTCTCATATTTTTAACATATTTTCATTCACACAAACTTCATATTTATCTCGTATATAGTTCCTGGCCTTTTTAGAAATTCTTCATTCATCCTTTGTCTAAGGGATTTTAATATATTATCTTCCATATAAAGCTTCTTTTTGTATATTTGCAAACACAGTCTAAACAAAATCTGGAACATTAATAATTCTCCTGAAAGTTATAGAAAACAAAAACCTGTTTATTTTATAAGGTGTATCTCCCAAACCGTTTTTATCCTTGTCATAAATGTGTCAATATTTGCTTGGTTTCAGGGTTTAAACAATGTGATTTTTTAGTTTTATATTCTTTTTCCAAGACATGATTTAACTTTTCAGATCATTGGATATGTTTCTTTGTCAAATTCCATCAAAACGAATTCTGATAAATGAATTTAAGTTTAGATTGAAGACAAGGAATATCTTTTACCGTTGTTACGTGTTGATAATTGTAACAAAGGAAAAAAAAATGATTTACCACAACACAGAGCTAAATCACAAACAAATATTTAATTTACTAAAACAGAACATAAAATATATACAGGATAAACAATTGTGGCCTACAAAACAGAAAACAAAGAGTTACTAGGAGGTTACGAGGAAGAAGGAAAGGGAATCAAATATCTTTATCACTTTAGGGCTAGTGAAGTAATCTAAGTGCTATATTTGGAAATCCAAAGGTGTGTAAATAAATATTAATTTTTAGTTTGGTCAATGAAAATTAGTCAAAATTCTATTTACCAACTTTGTTCCATGAAATTTCTCTTTTGGGTTTTTTGGTTGGTCGGCAACTTTTTATAGAGATTCTTTTAGTAAAGTGGATATAATAGTCCTCAAAAAGCCACGCGTTGATTCTTCTGTTTGCAATTTGTTTTCACCAACTCACAACCCTTTCCAAAATCCCATTTTTATAGGGGCTAACACCTAATTTGCATATTTCTAGATGTTTCTCGAATCATCTAGATTTTTTGGTGAATATACTAGAATGATCTAGAATCTTCCCAAACATTCTATTTTCGTCTTTCTCTATTTTGCAACTACTTCATGAATGAAAACTTTTTTGTAATAACAAGTAGAACTCAAAGGAATCCTTATTATTTTGATGCATCCTCATATTTATCGTTGACTCATAAGTTCTATGCTAACAGTTTCTTTTCTTTCACTTCTTACTTGTAGAAATCTCTTCTGTCTAATTGCTTTCCAGACAAATTTGATCTTCAAAAATTTAAATGCAATGTGAATGGTTATCTTCCGTCATCTTAATTTCTGTTCTTTTATTGTTCTCACTCCTTAATGTTTTTTCTAGTTTTTACATCCTTTCACACTCAGTACCAACCTGTATTGCTTGGGGCGAAATGATTAAAAAAAATTAATTTCAAATACTTATCCTCTATAATTTCTTCAAAAACAAGAGCTGCAAAGATGAAGCATGTAATCTCAGCATAAGGAAAGAGTGCATTGAAAATTTAACACTCACAGGACATAGTCAAAGTAAGAAAAGCTAGGAATAAACAACAAATAACCTTTGTCTTAATTTCTGGGATGACAAATTATTATTGACATGTGATATTATCCTCATATTCCTATTTCAGCTGTTGTGACCTTCAGCCCTCATCTGGTTTTTGATGATCCAGGTCACAAACAGGGAATTCCAAATGAAACCCTTCATTTAATCTATGGGGGGGGCAGTTTTCATTCCCCTGCCTATGTCTAGGGGTATCTTGTCTAGTTCTTGTTTTTTGTACTGCCCAGTTATTGCACACACTGTTTCTAGTGAATCTAAGTACACACTGCCTTGTCCAAGGATTGAGCTCACAATTACTATGTCACCAAATTCATGAACCAACATTTTAATTACCAAGGTTATTGTCCCTGTAGGTTACCCAAACTGACATACACCTGATTAAGTCCAGAAGGCACAATCAACAAAATGTTGCTATCACAACAACAAAGATAAGGACAACAGACTATCAAGGAATATCTTTTTATTTAAAACATGAATGTCCTTTCAGGACATAAGCGATCTTTTGAATGTAACATCTTTCTGTCCCTTGTAGTTTTGTGTTTTTGTTATTTCTCCCAAATCCTGTTCTACCATCCATTTACTCAAACTCATCAAGTATGTTGCATGTTGGTCAAATGTCTTTCATTACTTTCTCTTTCATTCTGTGGGTATTGGATTATCAAGTGATTTTTGTTCATTATGTGCACGTCGTTAACTTAACTGCCTCTTCATGATAAGTATAAGTTTCATTTTTGTTTCCATTTTCTCCAAAATCTTGTTATTGTTCACATGTTCAATGCATGGTATCCTCAGCATCTTTCTGTAGAACCTTATTTTTGTCCTTATTTATTGCAACAAAAGACAGTTGTGGAGAGCCATGATTCTGAAAGAAAACAACATACAACAGAAGAGGATTATGAGTTTTGTTTTTGTTTTGTATGTTTATCTTGATAAAGGGGCAAACTCTACCTTCATTAAGGTGTGTCTAGACAGATAAAAAACAGGTCTACCTTGAGTAATGAGGCACAAGAAGTTGTAAATATGAGCATGATCAACAGAGAAAAAAAGGGAAGAGAATGAACAGAACGCGAGAAATGGACATGGTAACTTTAAAAATAATTGCTTCACAATTCCCACAAGAAAATGGCAATAAATAATAATTTGTACAAATCAATATCAGTATAGACAAACATATCTAACTTGCAATATGTATAGACATCCATCAAGTCTTGAGAAGCTATGAAGTCTATTAGGATGATTAGCTAATCCCTGTTGCAGGCACCAGCTCAAGCACATTTGCATTTCTTCAGCACTCAGTCAACTAATCGATTTATTACTCTTTTTAATGTTATTTAAAGCTGAAACATATTTTTGCATTGTAAAAGTTTTTTTTTTTTGTGGGAGGATATAATGATTTTCTCTTACAAGTCATACTATTTAACCCATAGCAAGAAGGTGAAGGGGTGGATTCATATCTTTCCCAATAGTATTTGTGCATAAGAGAATATAATGAACCGAACTGGAATTTGAACTCGGCTCTCTGATTTCTCATTCTAAGTCATTATCTATGTCATCAACCATTCATCTAAGCTTATAGCACTTGGTATTCCCAAGTGTTCACCCATCTAGGTTCTGGCCAGGCTCAATGTTGCTTAATTGTCATAGTCAACTTGTAGTTTATACTGCAACTATGCTGAGCAGGTCGTAGTTACAGTTTCTGTGGGAGAGAAAATGATGTGTCACGACCTACATTTGAACAAGGCAAGTATGCTCAAATCTTTGGTTTCATGCCTGCACAATCACTGATGGCATCTGCATAATGGTATCTACCCAATTTGCTTGCCAAGCTTGTCTCAACTCTTGTTAGGGTTTTTCATATATATATATATATATATATATATATATATATATATATAATTAAAATGAAAAGTGGTGCCTGTGTGTTTATAGTATGTAGATTTAATAGGCTGGTTAATAAAATATGAAGAAAAAGCGAAGAAAATGGTACCAATTTTGTCAAAATTGATATTCATTATATATTAACCTTTTAACTTAATTTGTGCTTCAATTCAGTCAAAAGGTTAAGATATAATAAATATTAATGTTATTGACAATATTGAAATCATTTTGTTGTGTTTTTTCTTCAAATTTTATTAACTATCCTATTAAATCTCTTTCATATATATATATATATATATATATATATATATAAATGAAGATGTGCCAGAAAGATCTTGGGCAGGCCCATTTCACAATATCTGACAAAGCATAAGGATTTTTTTAAGAACATTCTAACACCCATATTATACAGGTGAACATCTCCCTTTTGACAGGATGAATTTCCTGATTCTTTAAGTGTTCTCTGAGAGTCTAATCACAACCTGTTATTGAGAACAGCCAATGGCTGCTTAGATCTTGATGGGGACAAATGTGATAGCCAATTGTTATTTGTCTGGCCATGGCACAATTTCAATACGTCTCCAACAGGAAAATAAGATACATCAATGGGGGCTATTACCAATAATGGCATCCCAAATTTCCAGGAACTGATTTTATAAAGGCAGGTAATTTTTAGGAAACCTATTCTGTTTATTTTCTTTTCAATTTGAGAATAGAAACAAATCACTTTATATTATCAAAAAGAATTAAACCGTTTTGCTAATTTAATAGAAAACATTTCTGTTTGGAAGTATGATTCTTTTTGACTCTAGCATCATCTGCTGTCATATGGTTTCTTAGTCACATTCAAACTGAATTGCTGCAGTCCCAAAGATCCAATGGAAGACCTATCAAATTTAAGAGTAGAAGATTTGCCACATTTTTGACTTCAAGACGATTTCTTTTGCCAGAATAAATTATGTTTATTGCAGATAACCTCCTTTCAGTCACTGCAGAAATTACAACAATGGTATTAATTATATTTTTAGCTATTATATATTGGCTATTAATACATGAAATTATTTTTGGAGAATCTGACAACTGGTTCACTAACATTAATTTTGTGAACCTGCAGAATGCCACCATTGGCTCTAACACAGTCTTAGGAACATTAAAGGTTAAAATATTTTCACTTTAATTCATCTCCTTTCAAATATGGGAACACTGGAATTAAACAAAAACAGTTTATTTATATAAACTACAAATTTCCCATGATTTCTCTTGAATGCTCATATCTACTTGAAGCGTATCTTAATGTAAACAAATGACGTCATGTATTATGAAATGATACAGTTTTGATTTCTGTAGGAGGAATACTATTTATTATAAACAAAGCATTTACTTAAATATTTGTATCTATAAAAATAACATATAAACAATAAATATATTAAAACAGTTATCGGACTTAGTCCATTTCATGATATATGATGTGATTTGTTTATGTTAAAATATGCTTTGAGTAGATATGAGTGTTTGAGAAAAATCAAAGGAAATTTTTAGTTTAAAAGTATATATATATATATATATATATATATGTGTGTGTGTGTGTGTGTGTGTGTGTGTATATATATATATATATATATGTGTGTGTGTGTGTAATATTTAGCATGATTTATAATCGTGTACTTCAGTGTTGCATATAAAATGTTTTGATGCATAAATCATTTTTAGAATTAATCTTGTCTGTCTTTCTGTTGTCTTAAGATGCCATAGATATACTAATGCCAAAAGTGAGTCTTGGAGAGTGAAGATGACCAACATACTTACTTTCATTTTCCAAGCATCCTATTGTACTTCTTTAATATGTTTCATGCTTATTTTTGATAGTTTCTGAATATTTCTCCAAAATCCTCTCTATCAAGACCCTTAACTATCTGGAATGATGAACTAAAAATATTTTTTTTAAAATATTTTGAATCACTATTTACATTATCCTGACTATTGTCCTCATTTATTATAATGTTTCGGCCATTGTATGCTCCGGCCTTCTTCAGGTGGTTGGAATGTTGAACTGAACCCTTTATTTCCCTCACTGGGGTAGACTGTTCTAGTTCCATGTGCCAGGTTTAATGGATGTCAGTTATCAGTTATCTCCTGTTAATTCTCCTCTCCAAGTTCTCCACTGCCTTAACCAGGTATTGAACTCACTCTCTTTGGGTCCTGCCACTGGATCTAACTAATGCCTTTATGCACTGTACCATGTATCCATGAGTGCTTAGATCTAGTGACAGGACCCAAACCAACTGCAAAGGCCTTCTTCAGGTGGTTGGAATGTTGAATTAAACCCTTTGTTTTGCTCACTGGGGTAGACACATGACACAGTGGATAAAGGCATTAGTTAGATCCAGTGACAGGGCCCAAAGAGTGTGAGTTCAATACCCAGTTAAGGCAATGGAGAACTTGGAAAGGGGAAACAACTGAAGATAACTGACATCCATTAGGCATGGCATGTGGAACTAGATCAGTCTACCCCAGTGAGAGAAAGAAAGGGTTCAGTTCAACATTCCAACCACCTGAAGAAGGCCGGAGCGTAAAACGGCCAAAATGTTGTAATAAATATGATAAAGATGAGGAAAATAGTCTGAATAATGTAAATAATACTTCATCTCAGAAATATAGACATATTTTGAATCAGTTTTAATGAATTCTTTATTAAAAGAAGGCACTGTATCTGAAAAGTTTATGAATATACTGTTCAAGTCAAAAGACAGATTAAATACTACCAAAGTTTTCTTTGGTAACAGTTAAATAAACTAAATATTAAATAGCCTTATAAGGGTTAACATGTAAAATCAAATTAACGTAGAATATGTAGGTTTATGTAATCATTTGATAGATTATGCATTTCTCTTATTTTTCAGAGGAATCATTAAAATTATTCTGTCATCACAATTAATGATTTTAAGAAGGAAGTTAGCTAGATTCATAATTGATGTGTCTACCTTTCTGCAGTAATACATGTATTATGTGATTAATTACTGAAAAATATTTCAGAATGGCAATTCTGATGAATAGAAGCAATTTGATGAAAATTGTAACTATTTCAATTATAAAACCATATCTTTTGTCTCTAATTAAAAAGAATGTTTGCCTAAATTTCAATAACCCGATTCTTTCCAAAAATCCATTTCCAGTTTCTATGTTTAATTAACAGAATCTAAATTAATCCTTTGAGGTGTTAAATCATATTTAACATCACAGTAATGATATATATATATATATATATCAGAAATCTTGGTAATCCATATGGATAATCACAAGGGGGATGAAATCCTGAGAGCTCAATGTTAAGTCAGAGCGAATAATTTAATTTAAAGAAAAACAGACCACTTTAAGGCTCCATTTGTTATAATTTATTTCACCAGAGAATTTTATTTTTCTCTGGATCTTCAGACTTCACTTTCAAAGGTGAAATGGAAAATGAATTTAAAATTTTCACTTTTGAGGGGCAGTATTAAGCTTATATAAGGTGACAGAGTGTGGTGAGGAATAGTGTGAGAGACATGAACGAGTTTAGAGAGGAAAGAAAGAGTTTTAAAATTTATATATATATATATATATATATATATATATATATATATATATGAGTTTGGATAAAATATTGATCAGAATCAGACAGAATAAGATAAAGAACAAATAGGGAACATTTATCAATCCAACATGTTTCACTTTTATTAAAGCTTCATCAGAGAATGAGATATGGAGAAAAAGAAAAAATTGTTTGATTTTCATTGATCAATCATGTTTCAAGTGTATAAGAAATGATATGTACATAAAAACATTAACAGATCAGCATATAAAAAACTAACAATGTATTTTACACATATATACACCCACACACTTATGAATATACATTATCATCTGATTCCCACATAAACAGCCTAAGAGTTTTATTCATTTACATACATGTAGCAATATTTACAATTTTACAGGTAGACATGGAATACACTAATTTCTTGAAACTTCAGAGGCATGTGTCATCTCTCCTTGAATTCAGAATGCCACAAATTATACTTACATTGACTTAAATAGTCGAATACATGACTGACCAATTAAAATCAAACACCACAACAAGAATGATACCATGATGTCTTCCTTTTTCTCCATATCTCATTCTCTGATGATACTTGAATAAAAGTGAAACATGTTAGATGGATAAACATTTCCTATTTGTTCATTATATATATATATATATATATATATATATATATATATATATATATATTATATGATAGGAAGCATAGTGGAGTAATGGAAAACAGCTCAGATTGAAGAATCAGAGAGCAGAGTTTGAATTTCAATTGAATCCATTACTTTACGTGCTAATAACCTTGGGAAAGGTATGAATCCTCTTCTCGACCTGGATAGCAACAACTCTGAATTCAAAACCTGTAGAAGGTCGTTTGGTGAGCTTGTGGTGCACAGTGCACCAGGTCTCTGTATTCGGCTCTTCAAAAAGAGTGTGGTTTGGTTTTGCACACAACCTTCACCATAATCAAATCATATGTGCAGGTTGTCTGGCCATCATTTCCTAGGAACTGAGTTGCCTGACCCTCTTAATGACGGGAAAGTCCACGATATATAATTTTGCTATATTAAAGAGGAAGAGTGCTCAGTATGGGAGTGTTCATAAACAGGATGCAGCAAATGTAACAACATCTTTTATTTTTTACTTTTATTGAACCAAAATGAATTAGAATAATTTAAGAATTTATAAGTCTTTGTAACAATAATAAGTGTCAAAACAGCATTTGTTATGATCAACGACCTATTTAACAAGTTAAAATTATCACCTTTATGTTCAATATCAGCAACACTTCAACAAATCATTTGACACATTTTTGCATGAATTTTTGAAAATTTATCTGAAATTGCTTGTTTGAATTCAGAAATTGTCTTCAGTTTCAGTAAACAGGCTCTTCAAGTACACCCCAGAAGTTTAGTGATTGTGATGGCTACTCAATGGCTCCACTTGGTCCTATACACCTCAGCTCAAAGAAAAGGGTGTTACTTTTACATCACCCTGTATACAGACAATATATAGACATAGGGATCTATATATATATATATATGCCTCGACTCTCTCATTGCTGGCTGCTGATCCGCACCTACCAGGGACTTGTTTACAATGCATGACAGTCAGGCACCTAGGTTCCTAGGAACTGACAACCAGACAACCTCCACATGTGATTTGATTATAGTGGTGAAGGTTTTGCGTAGAACCAACCACACTTTTTGAAGAGCCATGTGCCACAAACGACCCTCCGCATTCAGAATTGTCCTTCTCCTAGACCAGTTGCCTTCAAAGGCTATAGAACCCAGTCTGTCCTGCTATTTACCCATAGCTGGGGGTAGAAGAAGAGGATTCATACCTTTCCCAAGGGTATTAGCACATAAGTAAATGTAATGGATTTGAGTGGAATTTGAAGTCGGCTCTCTGATTCCTCAACTGGGTTTATTATTCATTACTCACTCATGTCTTTTTTATGTTGTATATATATATATATATATATATATATATATATATACAAACACACACAGACACAAAAATGATTTAAAAATGTGTGACAAAAATATTTAGGCTTGTTGAAATCAGAGTTCAAAGGGTCAAGTCATCTTACTTTTCTGTTAAATTTAAAAACATATTGTGCGTCTGAGAATTTATAACAGCCTTAAGAGAGAGAGTGGTCTAAATAGATATCAGGGATGTACCAAAAAAATTGTAAAAATATATGAAAGATCTCATTTTATACTTGCAATGGCTAGATGTAACTGTAAGTTCTATACTAATAGTTTCTTCTCTCACACATCTTGCTTGTGGAACTCTCTTCTGACTTCTTGCTTTCCAGTCAAATTTGATCTTCAAAAATTTAAATGCAATGTCAGTCATTATCTTCTGTCTTAATTCCTGTTTTTTTTTTATCATTCTCTCTTTAATGTTTTTCATTTTCTATCTCACTTAGTAACCCTAACATCTTAGTGGCTTTATTGCCTTGCTTAGAGTGAAGCAAGTCAAAAATATTCATTTTTTTTATGAGTATTTTTTATTATTGTTAGGATTTACTTAGCTTAGTACTAAAAAGTCACATTTATAGGGCTACACAATGTGACCTGAATTCACTAATGTTACTCATGAATGTGGAAGCTTGGTCAGGATGGCCAATGATTGATCAGAATACCTCATTGATAGGATATTCTGACAGTGAGGGATTGTATTTGTTTAAGTTTTGGATATAAAATCAAAACATACAAAGTTGAAGAGTTGCAGGAATTTTGAAGCATTGATATGTTTTCCACACCCAGATTCAATTGACAGACTAAGGCTACAGATGGTGAGATACTACACCAGAGTGTGAACATCCATTCCATTGAGGTTCTTCCTTCTACTGCTTCCTAGAATTGTAACTACCATGTCTGTCCCCCTCGTATAATGAAACACATAAGTAAAAGAAACCATCTTTCTTTGATACACTCTCTGAAAGGTTGTCAGGGTCCAAGGAGCAGAAGCCAGTGACAACACACAATGCAAAATTAATAATGGTCTGTGAGATAAGTTTGCTTACCACTGCTCTGCAAGTATTGCTATTGTCATTATGAGGGAGCAGCAGAGAAAAAAAATTAGAATGTTACTAAAATGTTTCTGATGATAAAGAAAAACTGTCATTTGTGAAACTTTCTTAGTTTTGCCTGCAGCTTTATAATTTCCAAGAATTCTCTCAACAGAAACAAGACATCTGCTGTAGGCGCTAAAGAAAAATTAATATGATATTTCTTGTAGAATTTCTCTCGGTCATTGCCTGTTCTTACTTTGCTTATTGGGAATTCATTTGTTTTATTAAAAATGTCTTTCCATTCTCTAAATTCTTATTCTGCTTCGAAAACCACTCAATTTTCTGTTTTGAGCATTGGAGTCCTATCTCCTGGATAGCAACTTCACCATTTGCCATGTCCCTTCAAGATGCAGGCGAGCATGGCTCTCCACAATTTCCTGTCCTTTGTAGCTCTTAATAAATTTTATCTTTTTATTATCTCTCCTAAATCATATTCAGGGACGCACGAGGAGTAGTGGATACCGGTTCAGATTTGAGGAATTGGAGAGCTGAGTTTGAATCCCAATTGGATCCATTACATTCACTTATGTGCTAATACCCTTGGCAAAGGTATAAATCCTCCTCTTCTACCCCCCAGCTATGGGTAAATAACAAGACAGACTGGGTTCTATAGCCTTGGATGGCAACTGGTCTACTGTGTAAAGAAAAGGCAACCTATTGCAGTAAATAATCTGCCTCGTCAGTCATGTATTGAAAGATACATGATCGCCTTAGCATGTATTACACATGGTACATAACTGACTGACTGAAATCATATTCTTCCATCCATTTACTCAAGCTCACTAAATGTATTGTTTTCCTTTGATCTTTTGTTTTCAGTATGCCCTGTGGGTGTCAAATTTTCTAAGCCCTCTTTATTATATGCACTAGAAATTTTAACAGTCTTTTCCTCATGACTAAACTGTGTCTACAATACACATTATGTTCAATAATTTTGCTAAAATGTTGATTGAGCCAAAAGAAAATAAAAAAGATGTTGTTTGGTGCACTGTAGGATCTCAAATAAACTGCTTACTTTTTTTTTCATTAATATTGGTTTAGGATTTATAGTCAAAGAATCCAGTAGCTAACTTAGTTACTGGAAGTCAACAGCCTATCAGGAGATTTTTTTGTACAACAGGTGCGACAGGATAAGAATATCTTAACTCCATTAGCAGCTGAACTTGCACATCTGTAATCCTCTTGAGATGTGGTTCTGCTCACTGCATCATTAAGAAGGCCCTCTATATTTTGTTCTGTGCATTTAGATGTCCATTATCAAAGTACAGACCAGTTTCAGACTAATGAAGAGTTGTATAAATGACTATAAGTCCTTAAAACAATAGTACCATTAACAGCAGCATTATTCTTAGTGCCTCACAAGCCTTACAGCTTGGAATTATGACCGGTCAAAGATTTACATTATTTTCAGAGATCTTACTGTAAAAAAATCTGATCATCAATGCACTAAAAGAAGACAGCACACAGAAAAAGAGGAGAAGTAATATTTTAATACATTTGCAATAATGTCATTATTTATATAGGTTTTGACTAGATAAAACTGTCTGAGATTTAGATGATTAAATTTTTTTTTTTAAAGATTTTTTGCTTAAATTAGAAAGTTTTAAAGCAATTATAATTTTCTTTAGATTGAAGCAAAATAAATTTGGTGTAGACAAATTTTTCTCTTCCTCACAAAATCACAAAAGTACTATGAGCCAACTGTTTCTTTTCAAAATGAAAGATATGAAATACTGCCGATTATATGACCGTTTTGAAATTTAAATAAAATTAAGAAAATAAAAAATAAAATATTCTTTTCAAAAAAGACTTTCAGAATTGTATTTTTTTCTCAACATTAAATTTTGGTCCATGGAGAGTTTCAATATTTGTTCTTAAAAACCTTATAAATTGATGCGAACTTCACAAACACACGAAAAGAAAACCTGATAGAGTTACTTTTTAAGCTTTTTTTTTTTTTTCAGATATTTTCCCTTAAGATAATATCTGGTAAAGGCTGCATTTTCACACAGTGGGTTAATGTAAATATATGATTAACATTTTCACTGCTGCATTCTTAAAACATTAGTGTCTGGCCCATTTCAAGAAAAAGTAGGAAATTGCCATTTATTGAAAATAAATGGCTATAAAGAGACTGACAGTGATTTCAAATGGGCACTACTGTTTTGATTTTGATGAGATACTCTGCAGTACAGACTAATCCAACAACAATCAGTTATGATCCATGCATTATACATGCTTAGGCGATAATATACCTTTCAATTCCTGATTGATGAAGCATATTTTTTCCTGCAGTAGTTTGCCATTTCTTTCTGCAGTAGACTAGTTGCCATCTAAGGCTATAGAATCCAGTCTGCTATTTGCTCATATCTGGGCGGGTGGAGAAGAAGAGGATTCATACCTTTCCCAAAGGTATTAACACATAAGTGAATGTAATGAACTTGACAGGAATTCGAACTCAGCTCTCTAATTCCTCAATCCAAGCTGCTATCCATTACTCCACAGTACAACATACAAAATAATAAAAATATATCACAAAACAAATTGTTTTCTACTACATTAATCGCCATTTTCTGTCTTGTTGAATTCCCGATCATCTTTTGTCTTTTCCTCAGTGCTCACTATTCTCAATTTTCTCTTTCATTCTCTGTAACCCCTTGCATACTAGTGGCATTCCCACCTTGCTTGGGGTGAAAAAAAAACCTACCAGATGTCTACACTGGTTTGGAAACAACACTAAGCACAAGTTTATGATGAAAATGCTTGGGTCTAACATTTGATCCACTATTACATTAACATTTTCACTGCTATATTCTTATAGAATTGTTGTCTGGCTGTTCTGGCCCATTTTAGGAAAATTGCTATTTATTTGAAATAAATGGCTATAAAAGCGTTGACCGTGATTATACATGAACACCACAGTTACTCTGCAGTACAGACTAAGCCAAACAATACTCCCAACATAAAAGATAATAAAAATACATTACAAAACAGTATTGAAGCATGTGTTTAAATTTTTGAAATTTTTAATGATTTATAATTTATTTCTATTAACACTTTCAGTGCTGCATTATTATACTATGGTTGCCTGGCTGTGCTGGCCCATTTTGGAGAAAAGTAAGAAATTACCATTTACTGGAAATAAATGGCTATATAGAAAATGATGCAAATTTGTATTGCATGCTATTATATGTTTATGTTGGTTTAGAAATAATGATACAAGTAATTAGTTTATAACACAAACAGTTGGGACTGACATTTCACTGTCTTGAAAATATAATATATATTATATAAATAAAAGGTATCATCTACAAGGCTAGCATTAAACAATGATGAAACAAAATTTTATTCTGGTTCCACAGCCAACAACTGGACAAGATTTTATCACCATAAAATGACTTAACAATAAGCAATATGAAAATGCCATGGTTTTTTCAAAATTTTACTGGGATATTAAAACAGATGACTATACACTAGTAGTAAATTGATGCAACCTGTTTTTTCTCGAAAAAAAATTAATCCTCAAAAATATTAATGACCGAAAACTAGTTAATAAACAATAATTAATAGCTTTAACCTCATTGAGCACTGTTTTGTTTACACTTGATATTAAACTGAGTAAATATTTATTTTCTTACCTGTGTATGCATGCTAACACACATATATATGGTTGCTAATATCTAGTTATTTGGTTTATCCATATATTTTGAATCCATTACATTCACTTACATGCTAATACCCTTGAGAAAGGTATTAATCCTCTTCTCCCCCCAGCTATGGGTAAATAACAGGACAGACTGTGTTCTATAGCCTTGGATAGCAACTGGTCTAGGAGAAGGACAACTCTGAATTCAAAATCTGCAGAGGGTCGTTTGTGGACCTTATGGCAAGTAGTACACTAGGTATCTGTATTTGGCCCTTCAAAAAGTGTGGTGGGTTCAGCACAAAGCCTTCACCACTATAATCAAACCATATGTGCTGGTGTCTGGGCTGTCAGTTCCTAGGAACTGAGCTGCCTGACCTCATACATCAAATACAATAAGAAAGTCCACGACATATATATATATATATATATATATATATATATATATGTATATATATATGTTGTGTGTATGTTTGTGATATAAATGATGATCGTGAAACCCAGGGTCACAAACTCACATCAATCCAACCAAATATTATATATATATATAATATATATATATATCTGTAAAAGTTAAATTTGAATGTCATTATACAATTACTTACAAGAACAAAAAGTAATTAATCAACAGTCCAGAAACTTATTAAAATGGTTCTGGTTAATAACAATAAAATGCTCTGGTAAACATTAGTAAATTAATTACCAATAGTGTTTGAACTGCAGACCACCTGCTTCAACACTTCACTTTTTATATTTTAAGTAGCTGTATAGCAACTTTATTGCCACCATATATATATATATATATATATATTAAAGCATCCTTTTTGGTGACATCTCACTCCTGGTATCTTTTACACTCAATGTTACGATGATGATATTAAATTTTCAGCTTTCCAAAGAATACCAGGATGTATACAAATGAATAATGCCTAAACACCAAAAACCATATTGGCTAAAAAAGTTTTCAACGATTAAAACACAAAATTAATTTAAATTTTGACTTCAAACAGCTTATCCACAATTTTGATCACAATACATAACACCTAATTCATAAATTAGAAAAATACAATAAAAATTAGAGACACATTGTTGGTTCTTTTTAACCAAATTTGTTTGGAAGTAAAGATATACACCCACACAAATACATTATATATATATAGATTTTTTTTAATCATTTCACCTCAAGCAAAGCTATAAGAGCACTAAGATTCAAGGAGTTAATAAGTGTGAGAAATTTTCAGATAAAAAAAAATATTATTTAATTAGAGATTTTCTGAATAAAAAAAAAATTAAGAACAAATTAAATAATGTTTACACCCATAAAACAAGGGCAAGAAAGCCACTAAGACAAAAGAGTAAGTGAGGAAGAATATGAGAAAAAAAAAAGGAAGACAATAAAACAGGAATTAAGACAAAAGATAATGAATGTTTCATTTAAATTTTTGAAGATCAAAATTCACTGGAAAGAAAGAAGCTGGAAGAGAGTTCCACAAGTGAGAAGTGTGAGAAAAGAAACTGTTAGGATAGAACTTATAGTTACCTCTAGCAATTTCAACTGTAATATGCTGAGGCTGCCAATCTAGTACTAAACTTACATTCAAAATCTAGGTAACAAAGAGTACTGTACATCAGAAAATTACCATTCAATTATTTTAAATATTTTTTATATATATATATATATATATATATATATATATATATATATATATATATATATATTGATAGGTGTATATAAAGTTGAAGTCATCATGACTAGGATTTGAAATGCTGGCCTTGTTCAAATTGTTGATCTTGCTAGATAACCTCTATCTCCCAGAAACTGTAATGGAACGTTTGCACAGCATAGTTGCAGTATAAACCACAGGTATTTGTGGATAGAACAAACACAAATGTGCCTGAGCGAGCATCTGCAATAGGGATTGGCTAGCTAACCTAGTAGACAGGTATCCTTGAATACAGTAGCAATCTATATATATATTATATATATTTTTTATATATATATATTTTATTTTCATCCTAATGTGTGTGTGTGTGTGTATTTATAAGAATATAATAAAACTGTATAGATTAACTCCTAGATGATTAGCCATGTGGAAAATTACCAATTGGAAAATTACTTAAATATTGTTACTATTTATTAATGGTAGGGTTAAACTACCATTAGGTATATTGGGTGGATAAAAATGTGTGTTCAAAAATAAAGTCCACATATAACTTACTAAACCAAAGAAAATGATTTTAAAAACTCAATTCAACAATTTTTAATGTCATCATTCTCTTCTTCATTGTATAATATTGATCATTCACAATTGATGTCTCCATTTGATTGCTATCAACCTCAACTGGTATTTCCACCTTCAGACATTGTTTAGCCAGAATCTTACTTTTGGGGACATTTTATCATTCAAACTTTAATCTATAAACTGGACATTTTTTTCTTCTTTAACTTTCAGTAGCAATTTTACCTTTCTTAAAAATAATAAAAAAAAAAAAAACAGATTATATGGTGAAAACATTGATTTTTTTTCCATTTTCAAAATTAGAATGAATAAATAAAATGCATAAATTTGACAGTTGAAGAATAAATACATCAAGATATGACAGCTGTCAAAATATAACCAAAGCAATTTCTAAAGAATTTATGAATTTGGTTTTAATCAATTTGCCCCAAGCAAGGCATTAATGCCACTAAGATTGGCTACTGGGAGGGAAAGAGAATGAAGATTTTAGAAGGAACCAGAAACCCAATCCTAAACAGAAAACAAGGGATAAACCTCTACTCCTGTTCAAGAACCAGAGATTTTTAATGACATTTTTATTGTTTTTTTTTTTTTCATTTTCAAAGCCACTAGGACTCAAGGGGCTATTGAGTTTTGGAGAATATGAGAAAAACTACTATTAAGAAGAGAGGACAATAAAAGAATAAGAATTCATGCATTTTTGCCAAAAAGTAGTAGAAGGCTAATAGGCTGATAAATAGAAGGTTCAGATGGTTCACCTGAATTATTAAAGATGTGAACTAAAGAGGATTTCCAACAAGCAAGAATCAGCAAGGCATTTATTGTAGAGTTTAGAGAGAACAGGAGATAGTTCAGCAGCACATTTTTTAAATTAAATGCTATATGATGACTCCGTTTAGAATTGATAGCAGAAACTACTGACAAAGTTAAATGCATATCACTCAAGGTGAAACTCAGTTCTAAGTGGAAAGCCAGGTACTCCAGGTGAGTCAAGAATAGAATTTAAAAAGAATTTATGAGGAAAATATCTTGCTTCATCAACAGTCAATGTTAACATTTTAAACTGGTTGAAGAGAGGCGGGATAGAAGACATATTCTTATTGAACACAATCTTACAGAGCTGCCAGTAGCCGTATGAATTAAGCATGTTAAAAGTTATGCAGTGCCTCATTCTATCAGCAAACAAAAACCTAATCTCTTTGAGGACACATTTACAATTATTTTGAGAAGTCACAAATAGGAGTTGTTGTGAAGAAAATTATCATGCTGGTACACCTGAAAAGAAGTGATTCCTGTGGGCTATAGCAGCTGAACAATGTGGTGTGAACCAAGGAAAAGGTTCTGGTTTCATCAGATATTTCTGAGAAGGTACAAAAGCATCAATGCCGGTTTTAACCCAAGAAAACATCTGTGGCATAATTCTCAATAGCAAGGTTAAGAATATCAAGGCAAGGGGTGTCTTGAATAAAGTCATGAAATGAATCTTAATCAGTAAACTGGTAACTGAAAGAAGTCTTGTGAATAGGAGGTTCCTTTTTAATAGATGGTTTACAAGAAATATCAATTGATACTACAACATGATCAAAATTGTCAAGTAGACAATGTTGTGATGCTCTACAAGAACTAGCAGAGGAGATAAGGAACAAAGAAGAAAAGAAGAATGTTGAACAGATTTATCCAAGAAACAAGTAGGGAAATCCACTATTTAATTGAGAAACTGAGCAAAAAAAAAAATCAGAGTCTGAATACTGGCAACATCAGTAATATTAGAATGCTTAAGACACTTGACAGGATGAGCATTAAAATTACCAACAACAAGAATATTTGCAGATGGATGTAGAGAAAGAGCCATTTCTATATTATCAAAAATTTGTTTAATATATTACATTCCTGAGAAAAGGAGAGCAAAAAAGGAGAGCAATAAAAGAGAAAGTGATAACTGACTGAGTGAAATAACGTAAGTCAAAAGCACATCAAAGAACTATCTGAGAACTCAAGAGACAATTCTCTTGCAATTGGGAGATTTTCCCACAAACATAAACACTGAGGCCATGTATATGTATGCTAAAATCTCTTTGACAAAGAGGAACATCACGTGGAATTGTTTGGAAGCAAAAGAATTTAAATTAGTATCACAAACTCTAATGTCATCTGGAGACTGTTTCAAGAGCAAAGATTCTACATTACAGAAATTAGAACAAGTGCCACGAATATTGATACGAATAATGATTTTTTTGTTTACTGGCTTATACGTATTTCTTTTCATTGTATCTGTCATAAGAAGATTTGTTCTAAGAAGAAAAAAGCCAAAATAATTATCACTGTAAATTATCACTACTTCAAACTTTATTTTTAGTGAATAACCTTGTTTGAAATAGATGCCCAATTTTTTTTTATATCATCCAATTGGAAAATGCATTTTTTTTAAGGTTTTTTTTTTCATACACAGGCCAGGTCAATAGAATTAATATACAATTTTTAAAATAAAAATATAAATATGGAGTCTATTTCAAACATAGGCTATGACAGTCCTAAGGCTGTTGACACTCTGTCCAAGCTGAACTTTGGCAGCCTTACAAGTATAATTTTTAAAAATTTTTCACAAGGAGAAAAACTGAAACTGTAGATTTTTTTTTTTTCTTAAGCATTTCACTCCAAGCAAGGCAGGAAGCCACTAGCATACAAGGGGTTACAGAGAGTTGGAGTGAGAGCAAATAGGAATGATAAAGGAAAGGATGAAGAGAAGGATAGGGGATAGATCAAGGCATCTGGAGACGTCGATTGACATTACATTTGAATAGTTGGAGATTGTAGCTATAAGGGAAACAGGAAAAGGGGTTGGAGTTCCACAGGGGAGATGTGCGAGACATGAAGCTATTGGAGTAGAAGAGATGGCTACATTTAACAGTTTCAACAGTGAAAGGGTGTGAGTGAGATGCCAGCCTAGTAGAATGCTTAAATTCAGGAACCAGCAAAAGCAGCTCATTGGATCAGTTACCATGAAAGTATTTGTAAAAATGACAGAGGGAGGTGACGATATCTGTGAGAGAGTGATGACTGCAGACAAGATGCCAGATCAGGGCCAATTACATGGCATATCTGTCTCTGGATCTTATCAAGAACCTTGAGACAAACAGAAGGGGCACCAGACCATATACGGCAGCAATACTCCATGCAAGGGCAAATGGTTGATTTGTAGATTTGAAGGATTGACTCCGGTGAGAAAAATTTCCTGGTGTGGCACAGGGAGCCAACTTTCCTTGTGGTGGATGAAGCTATTGACTCAAGGTATTTGTTCCAATGACTTTATTACAATAAACAACTTAATACAAAGCTAAATAAAACATTCATTATTCTATCTAAAACATCTTTGTCTAGTCTTTTGATTAGCAGATCTTTTCATGGCACTTTCTACACCTATGTTTTTTACAAGATAACTTCCTATTGACAAAATAGCCAAAGAATTTAATCTATCTTGAGTCATGAATGATCGCAAGTATGTTTTTATAAATTTTAGTTTTGGAAGATCCCAAACACCTGACATGATGGTGCCTCAGGCAATTGCCCGAATTGCACTTAAGCCATCCCTGAACACAGGTATTCATTAAAAATAAAGTTTGAAGTAATAAAATATAAACAAAACCAAATTCTCATACTATCTTGGCACAAAAATAGAATTGTGATTGCTCAATACAAGCTAACAAACAACATGTTCCTCTCTCTCTCTCTAAACATTGTTATAGTCTTACAAGACGTTTATTTCATGAAAAGGTTTGCAGAAAGAAAAATATATAGGACAGTAATTTTCATAACAAATGCTTTTCTCTCTAAAGCATCATGTGTCATTGAACAGTCAAAGATATTCTGGTGCTGGAAACTTTGAACCCGAAACTTGATATCTTGTGAGCATCTTTAACTGGAGTAGAAGACATGACTGCCACATTATAATCTGCTTCACTGGAAGTACGAATGAGACAAAGATGATCGAAAAGTAAACAGACAAGAGAGTACTGATATTTCCCAAGTATAGGAAGCTGAAGAACAACAACATAACTGAATAAAGTATCTCCAAATTCCAAACAGGTTATCAAGTACAAAAGACTCTTGAAGAAGGCCAGTCAGTTTTTGTGTTTGTTTACAAAAACTAATATGTGTATACAGATCTGAATAATAATCTAGTTTTTCTTAATTATATCTTATGAAGTCAAATTTTAGTTAAGCAGATCTGTTTATTTGGTGATCTCTATTCACTTCTCAATTATTCATTGAATAAGGGGTTTGGCTTGAAATACCCTGAAGGTTACCAAATATGACAGGCAATTGAAGATGATAAAAAAAAAAAATGAGACAAGAATTCTAGTCTAAGTAAATCAGTATAGAATAAAAAAAATTCTTTATCTCAAAAATTCACACTCAAAAATATCTCAAACATTTTTTGTTGGTGCACAGGTTTGAGTTTCCGTTTGTTTTTATTTTATTAAAGAGTGGAACTAATAACAATCTGTCACACTGTTTAAACAAATGAAAATAGAGACAAACAATGCAAACCTTTACAATAATAAGAAATATACAGAGTGTCCATAAAGTCTCTTCACAATTTAAAAAAAAAACCTATTACAAAGGATATTGATATCTTAATCAGATTTGTTCTGTAGACTCAGTAGTTATCAAAGTTTTTAATCACTTTGTATTTGTGTATCTCACTGTTATAAAATAAAAATAAGACATATCTCGGATTTTGAGAGGCAAAACCGGTAACATAACATACTCTTCAAAAAAGAGCAATGTGAACTAAAGTTAAGGCCCCGTCACAAAATGACCATTATCGTTATTTGTGTATATATATATATATATAGTTTAGATCCTAAAAATAAAATAATATTTTTAAAGTGTTTATATTTTTGAAATAATAAAAATATTCCTTTGTAATTATAACTCAAATCGTTTTTGAGCCTTTTTAAACCATAAAAAAATGCCATAAAGGGGTCACATGGGGACATCCTGGCAGTCAAAAAATATTGTAAGAGATTGTCATGGTCAAAGCAGGAGGAGCGCCATATATCTGAAGTGAGAACTACTATAGACTAAAAACCTTTCATTGGCAAAGACGGCATGATGTATACCACAAGTTAGCTGCATCGCCAACAGCAAAAATAGATTTATGATTTATTTCAACAGGAACGTGTGGGTTTGGGACAGCTACCTTGTGGTATAGTTCATAAGCCGGCTTCGGATCTAGGTCAATCTCTCATAGTAGTTCCCACATGTTGATGTTGGTTGATGCTCCCCTGCTGACTGCTCGGCCTGACCATGACAGGTCACTTCCCTGGCCACCTGTTAACTGCCTGTTGTACTTCCGTGTGACCCCTTTTATGGCGTTTTTTTTATGGCTTAACAGGCTTGAAAAACTAAGTGAGTATAATTAGGAGGGACGAAACACTTTAAACATTGTTTTATTTTTTCGACCGAACTCGTAAATTTCGGGAACATTTGTAAACGAAGATAATGGCCATTTTGTGACAGGGTTTTGTCCCATTTACATCCGGATCGCTCTTATGTTAGTTTATTTGCTTGTAAATCAGCTGAGATATGTCTTATTTTATTTTATAACAATATATATATATATATATATATATATATATATATATATATCCCTAGACTGGTGGTGGATAATTAGGCCACAAATGGAAAATAATTCTTTGTGATGCATTTCATCCTTTGAAATGAATTTCTTCAGAATAAATGCTTTTTATAGATGGAATATATATATCTCAAAATGGATTAAGTCTGAAAATCATTTAATATATTTTCTTTTTATACATTATTTTTATAGATATAATTTATTTAAGTAAATGCTCTGTTTTTAATTAAACTATTAGTTACATTTACCAGCCTGAATATTCAAGAAATTTTGTAGAAAATATGCACTCTTCTGACAGGAATGAAATTGAACCTGTAACCTTTATGGCAACAGTCATATAGATTGACATCATGTTACCATTCAGCCACAGAAAAGCTTCTTGGTTAGTGTTATATTCCGTACTAATAGGAATATATACTTGAAAAACACGGTGGATAAAACAAGTAAAGGTAACAGTTATGCACAAGGTCGTCACAAGTCAATCTAGTAGCGAGTGCTTCTATTGGAAGGTTGGTAGTTCTTCCATAAGTATGAGTTGTACTCATCAGATCCCAGCTAAACTCTGCAGTCCGTTGAGTTACAGAGACTATAGTGTAGTCATTCATGGGGGTGACAGGTTATTTATTCTATTACATCAGTTAGCAAAGTCTGAGTTAGTGTTTATAAACACAAACCTTCAATGATTTTTCTTGATTGATCATTTTGGCTCACAAAACATGTTAATGTAAACAATGACAACATATCATGAAATGGATTATGTCCGACAATTGTCTAATATATTTTCTGTGTATATATAACTATTTATTTGAAAATTATAACAAGTATGTTATAATTTTCAAATAAATAGTTATATTTGCTCTACTCTGTATTGAGCACATTTTTTTTAATAGTATTTGTTAGTTATTGGAATTTATTCTGTATACACCAATCCTATACTTGAAGATATATATATATTTAAATATGTTTTCAAAGGTACAAAAACGTATTATGGCATTAAAGGCAAGAAATTTTTCAGTATAAGCCATGATAAATTTTAAAGCAAAAACATGAACACAAGTCGACCGGTTTTGTCCCCTCTTGTCAGAACTGTAAATGGGGGAAAAAAAAAAAATATATATATATATATATATATATATATATATATATATATATACATACACACAGAGGATATCCCCACCAAAAAAAAATTTAATTGTTTTAAATTAAATGTTAATTGGCCTATAAAGAAGAGAAACAGTTTAAATAAATTAAATTCATATTTCAGTCTGACAACTATGTCAAAAAGTGAGTACATTTTTAGGACACCCCCGACCAATAACAAAAACGAAAGCAGTAGAAAGCTGAATGATGACAGTAGAAATTTAAGCATCACTGCATTGTCAGTTGTTCTTTTGATCTAAAATTATAACTGACATTTGTTATATTTTATTTCCTCCCTACATATATGATTCTATCATTAAAAATGTGCACACACGCACACAAGATTTCTTGATTTGATCCCAAATGTTTTCTGAAGGAAAGTAATTGTTTAATTGCTTCTTCAAACTTTAACAAGTGTCTGGCCTGTTGATTTCCCAAAATTTACTTTCAGAAAGAAAGCAAACACTAACAACATTAGAAAGAGTAATAATGGTGTAAAAAAAAAAAAAAAAAAAAAAAATGCTTGTTGTCTTGTTCAGGAATTGAAAAAAAGAAAAAACAAAGACGAAAAAAAGAAAAAACAAAGTTGATGTAATTTCATGTAAATGTCAAATTTTGTCTGACGTTATTTTTTTTTTCTCCTGAAAGTGTCTGCAAATCGGAAACTGGTCATGTGAAAGCTGACCTTCTGCTTCCAGAAAATGATCTCTTGATGTGTTTACAAACAAGTGGTAATTACCACGGCAATCCAATCCATCAAATGGAAACAGAAAAGAAAAAAAAAATCTTTTTCTGGTCAGATTTCATTGGTGGATTTATGATCAGCAGGAAAGGTTAGATTGTCTCTGACCATTGACACCCCATTAAGATTTGTTTCTATCAGATATTTCCTTTCTTCATTTGCAGACACAGCTCAAGGGGTACAGTGCTTTCTAAGTTTCATCATGAGTGAGACACTTCACCAAAAGTTAATTAGTAGGGAAGTAAACGCATTTAGAGTGGTCAAGTTTACACGTTACTGATGACACACGAACATAATTACCAAATTATAACAAAACAGCCCTCTTGTTAGTGCATGAAAACATCCTTGGGAGGTTGCAGATAGTGAATAACTTTAAAGATTATTGATGGAGAAGGGTTGCATTGATGAGACATTAAGAAGAGAGAGAATAATTCAAAAATAATAAATAGTACCCCTAAATCAAATTTAGGAACAGACCCAATAAGGATTGAACACTGCATAAATTTATAAAATTATGCCTACTTCCCATTACAAAACACTGGTCTAAGGATGACATGGGTAATGGTTTTTGATAAGGTTGGTCATACTGTCAGACCATTGCACACATTAAGTGTGTGCACCAAAGAGCTTTTTGACTAACTTGTCAGAAAATGAGTAAATGGGGCTAAAAGAACGTCAGTGGAGAAACTTGAATTAATTAGCTAAATCAGGCACTTATACTTAACATCAGAATGAAACAATTGAAATTTCTAGGACATATATTGAGGAAAGAGGGTTTGGAAAATTTGACACACACACAACATATTTAAGGCAAGTGGAACAGAGGAAAATAGCACAAAGTACCAAATGAAAATGGGTAAATGGATGGCAAAACAGGTTTTTGTTTTTTTAGCAGTGTATCAACACCTCTATGGGTTATTTAATGCCAAAATCTAAATATTTTTCCCCAATTTTATCTTAACATCTTATTTTTTTCAGGAGATAAGAATTATTTTAGTGATACAAGTCTTGCTAATTAACCCATAGCTTGAGGTAGAAGAGGTGGATTCATAAGTTTTGAAAGTGTATTTGCACCTAAGTGAAGATAACAGACCCAACTGGAATTGAACACAGAATTAACAATTCTGAGCATCCTTTACACCACCAGCACATCCTAACTTACAGAACCTGATATTGGCAGAATAGGGTTTAGGATAGACATCAAAAAGACAAAATTCACTAAAAGCTGTAAAAGACAGGGAATTGTGGAGAGCCATGTTTGCTAACATCCTGAAGAGGCATGGCACAGAGAAAAAGAAGAAGGTGATTCATCAATGTCATAAATCTATAAGTCAGACATTAAGCCCAAAGTATTAGTCCCTATTTCAATACTGAGAGATCTGGGATACTGCTATTTCAGTCCACGTAAAATTTATAAATGAACAAACAATGGCTCAAAACAGTCCATCCTGGGTATGATCATAAACTACATCTGCGTCCTGGATAAGATGATAAACTACATTTGACTGCAAGGCCTCGGTACAGGAGGTTTTGAGGGGGCATGGAACCACCTCTTAATTGTTGGTGTTCCCAGGTCCACCCTGACCCTAGGTGGTAGCACCTGTTAGGGTCCCAGCTATGAGCAAATAGTAAACCTCCAAAAAGGGTCAAAACACTATGAAAGTATAAAAATAGGTTTTGATGAGGCAGATTTTTCCTGCAGTTGGATGCCATTTCTTTCTGCAGTAGACCAGTTGCCATCCAAAACTATAGAACCCAGTCTGTCCTGCTATTTACCCATAGTTGGTGGGGGAGAAGAGGATTTATACCTTTCCCAAGAGTATTAGGACGTAAGTGAATGTAATGGATTTGACTGGAATTTGAAATCGGCTTTCCAATTCCTCAATCCAAGCCGCTATCCATTACTCCACTGTGCCTCCTTAAACAGTAAAGATGCCAAATATAAAGTCAAATCAAAATATTTCATATAAGCAAAGAGGTTCCTTTTTAAAAGAATGAAAGGAAAGCATGTTTTTAATTCTATCCTTGTATTTATTTTGCTCTTAATTTGCCACCAGTTGATGCTTGTGCATTAGCATATAAATAAAAGAAAACAGTTTTAAAACATTTAAAAAAGAAAAAAAAAAACTTCAAAATATGGATGAACAAGTAAGCAAACATTTTAAAACATCAAAAATAAAAAAAAACAGAAAAACTTTAAAATGTAAATGAATGAAAACAAAATTTTAAAACATTAAAAACCACTTTAAAATGAGAATGAACAAAGAAAAAAAATTAAAATATAAAAAAATTTCAAAATGTGAATGAACAGAAAAACAGAAATCATTTGGTGAAAACATCTGTAAAAGGACAAAATTTTTAAACATTTTTCCCTCTTTAATTTCTTTAGAGCAAAATATGTTCTTATCACTGGTATTTCTTAGGATCTATACAAACTTATATTTAGAATATAAGTTATTGTATTAGGCAGATAAACCTAACTTCATACACACATCCTTAAAGGCAAAAGGATCTGTGACAAGCAGACGATTACTTTGTTGTCATGATATTATGTTGTACTTCACAGAAGATAACAGCTGCTTCTTATCATTGCATCATCTTTAACAGTAAATGTCCTATAAACAATTTAACATTTGATGGAACTTCTTTTTACCTTTTAGTCTTTTTCTTCTGTCCATATAGATATCTGACTAGCAAAAACAGTGTCAGTGACCTAAAGCTAATTTCATGCATTTCAAGAAGACTTTATAGTTCAAGATCAGTAATGGATCTGTGGCATTAATCTTCTTCAAAGTTTTCTTTTTATTTGCTTTATCTGGCAACTTATTGAATGGATGTACGTATAGCATTGCAGTTACTGGTGTAGAAAGTGAGATCAACAAGTTGGGTTCAAATTCTAGCCAAGAAAGCTGAATTCACTGTTGCAAAAATACTCTTGAGAATTGTATAAATCCATCTGATTTTACCCATCAAGTTAAATAACTGCTCAGACCGGCTTTCTAGGCTTGTTTGACAGTGAAGAGAAGAACAGCTTGCTTTTATTAGGCACACAGTTACAATTTCAACTTGTCTTGCTGTTTATATTTTCTACATTTATGACCATTACAAAACTCACAACTTGCAGCACAAATTAGCCCAAATTTAAAAAAAAGAAATTAAAAAACAGCAGAGAAAACCCTCTGAAATCTCTTCATATTTGCAAATATTCTAATGGCCATTCTTGAACAGAAAACAAACAAACAAACCATGCTTTATAAATGTGAAGAATTTGACCCTTTTTATTTCAGGTTGTTCTACCAAAAAACATTTCTCTGGAGATAAAAAAAAAATACAATAATTAAAACCAAATTAAAACAAAAAAAAAAAAAAAACAAAACAAGAAAACAAAACTTTCTTTGGATTTATTTTTGTTTCTATTCAGAGTATGAAATTTTATTGAGATAAATGTGAAAGTAATTTTCTCAAATTTCACAAAGTTTCCATAAACTATGTGACATATATTACATTTTATTAACTTGAATCTGTTGATGCAATTTTTTCTTGTATTTTCCAATTTTCAAATAAGTTGTTGCGTGTCTGGATCAAAACTGGGTAAACTGTCCAAAATGCAACAATGAAACTACTATAAAGCAGACATTGTGGGAAATGACTCAAAATAGTTGGAACTATTATGATACAAAAAGAAAGAACTAACATTCAATATTGTTCATCTCAGGAGACAGCCAGCATTTTGTAATATGAATAAATATTTAATATATTTTTGGAGCCAAAGCTTTCAAGTTCTATGAAATCATTTTACAATTCTAGAACATATATCTAATAAAATTTGAAACCTAACCTTCCAAAAGAAAAAAAAAATAATATGTAGCAAACAATTTTTTTGTGCATGAAATTGAAATCATGTAGTTGTTGGTAATGACTGAAATGGTTCAAACTAAGAGCAGTTGGAACAGTTTACCAAAAATTTGGATCAGAATGTTGCACAACTTATTTGAAAATTAAAAAAAAAAAATCAAGAAATTAAACACTTATAAATTTAACAAAACTAATTTAATTATATATATATATATATATGTGTTTGTGTGTATTTTTGTTCAACTAGAGATAAAGTATGATTAATATAAACATATTTCAATAACTTCAACTCCATATTTCTAAATCTCCACCTTAACTCTGAAATTTTATTTATTCATTTTTTTTTTTTTTTACTCACTTGGAATAGATGGTTTTTTACCTATCGTCTAGTTCACTCTTTCCCAGTCTTTTGAACAAAAGTTTATCCCTTGTTTCCTGTTGAGGATTAGGTATTATGCACATGAGTAGAGGCTTATTCCTTATTTAAGATGAACAGATTAAAAAAAAAAAAATTAAATTAAATAAATTTCCACTTAATGAGTGAGAGTTATCTTCCACTAGCAATATTTTAATCCCATGCTGTAATGATATTATACATACCATTCTGCTTGTCAGTATTGCTTACATCAATTCCTGGCCACTGACAATCCCTTCTTCTGATATTCAATGTATAACATACAAATTGACTGTTGAAGGTACTCAAAGAAATTCCAAAATCTTCACAATCCACTTTTAAGTGCTAATATTAATGTCATTGCTTCCTTTATTTATTGAATTGTGATTAACATTTCATTGCTCTCATGGAATTACATAATTGTTGCCTAATGTAGCCAATGAATGGAGCAATATGAGGTTGTAATATGTCTTTTACATAAATATTACTCCAAAGCTTATTTCTTGTACATATCTGAAAACAGAAACTTCTTTTATATATATATATATATATATATATATATATATATATACACACGTTATTATATACCATAGCATATTTATCATCAGTGATATTCAGCGGCATCTTTTGTTTTAAATGTTAGAATAGTGGATACAGATATTGAGAATCTGGCAATTTTGAGAGATTATTTTAAACTGAAACCACTCAAAAAAAAAGTCAAGAATTCAAGTAAGGTAAAATAACATTAGACCATCGTTTCTAAAACAGCTTCAATTCTTTTAAAAGTGACATTTTGGCCCTTTTGTTTCAGATGCTTAACGGCTGATACAAGTATTGGGAATCTGGAAATTTTGATGGATTATGCTAAACTGGACATCAGAACTGCTGAAGTCACTCATAAAACTCAAGAATTCAAAAAGAAAAGAATATTATATCTGACCATCCTTTCCAAAACTGCTTCAACAGTTTTAAAGTTAGAGACTTGTCACTTAAATGTCCAAAAGTTGACAATCTCTAGTTGCCAATGATGAAGTTCTCAAACCCTGAAGTAGATGACAATCCACAGACAAGCATTTGAAAACTTACTAAAAAAAAGAGGGGGAGGGTCATCAAAAGATAGCATATAAAGATAAAAAAAAATATGTTTGCGGAGTGAAAATCCTAATATAATTTAATGATGATTCTTTGAAGGAGGCAAAAAATCTATCCTTCCTTATCTTGGGTGAATGACATTAATATTTAGCCTAAGTTATCTCACAGAAAATAAATGAATATTAAATGATCAACTTGTTCATATTGTAATTGTTATATGATATATCATGTTAGATCAGTTTATATATTAAATGTACAATCAAAATTTTAACTTCTAATCATGTGAATATGCATTATATACTGTGCCATAATGTCATCATTAAAGTGAATGAATGGTCTGACATGTTTAATCATATTTTACATTGAAAATTCTATAACAATGTATTTCTATAGTAATACCATTTGTAATGCAGTTCTATAGTATCACCATCTGTAATGCAGTTCTATAATGTTGTAACCTAGAAAAGGTTACTGAATGAAGAATAACCAAAATGGAGGTTGGAAATGAAATGGTAATCTTTATAACATCAACAAAATACAATACTTGTCAGCAGCAGGAAGTAGGTAAATGAATGCTAATGATGGACTACTAAGACAGCATATTACCCCTACTTACAATAGTGTCCAATGTATTTATAAGGATTGGGACATACCCATTAGTTTTCATAGGTACGGTATATAACATATCGTAATGCCATTTGCAATCCAGCTTGACCATCCAGTATGACCATCTGCAATGTAGTTCTATAGTATGACCATCTGCAATGTAGTTCTATAGTATGACCATCTGCAATGCAGTTCTATAGTATGACCATCTGCAATGTAGTTCTATAGTATGACCATCTGCAATGTAGTTCTATAGTAATACCAACTGTAATGCATTTATCTATATGCTTTTAATTTTTTCTACATTACTGTATATGTAATGATGAGGCAAATATGAGAAATGTTTAGCATTTCGGATTGAGGAATTGGAGAGAGCAGAGTTCAAATTCCAGTCAAGTTCATTACATTCTCTTACATGCTAATACCCTTGGGAAAGGTACGAATCCATCACTTACTCCTAGAATTCAAACCTACCTGAAAAGTGTTGGTCTCCACCAAGCTGTCTTGCTCATGAAACACCACTGGCTGCAGTCAATGTGGTACCCCAATAACCTGAGGGGTTATGAGATTCTTGATCATGAATAATGAGAGTGAAGCAAAGTTTTCAAGTATTTGTTTAAAACAAAAACTGCCAAACATATCACAGGTTACATTCATAACCAGAATTAAATTTTATTTCACTTCTTTCACCTGAACCTTAATAGAAAAAAAAAAAAAAAAAAAAAAAAAATCAAAAATTTTTATATTGATGCTTCTAAAAATGTATTTATGATAGAAACATTAGTTTATCAAATGTTATCATTAATAATCTGCTTTTCAATCTGGGAAAAGACAAGGAAAAGAAAACTGGAAAGGAATGGAAGTTCTTCCATTGAATTTTCCATGAATTGTCAACGTTAGTTTATTCTGAGTGCTTATCTACAGAAAATGTCACATTTCTCCTTACAAAATTCTCTCTGCTAGAAGATAAGGGATTTTGTCCATTGAAAATTTTACATCCATGTCATTTCATAACGAGGTTTTTTATTTAAATTTCCCTCTCATATACAAAGGGATTCCTTATCCCAGAACATTTCAATAACTTCATGTTTTTATTTTTTCAGTCAAACAATTACTGACTTCATTCGCAATTAAATACAGTTGTAGTGCTTGAAAAGCCATGTCAGGTGTTAAATGACATCATTTTTATTTTTATATACACACACACATTTTATATATATATATATATATATATATATATATATATAATAAAATATGTGTTTTTCCCTCTCTATTTGTGAATATTTTCCAAGGGTAAATGGTTAAAATGAAGTGCTTATCAGATTTGTTTGTTTTAATTTTCTGAATTATTTTGTTATTTAATTTTCTTCGAGTGGAATGCACAATTGAGAAACGTGTCTTCAGAATTTCATGTCATTTAAACCAAAAAAAATTTTGACAGGTTTCTTTAAATTAGGGCAATCAATAAATCTTAACTGAAATGGAGCCCCTCTCACTTCATAAATAAAGAAAGTGAAAAAAGTTGATTATCTCTTATCTCTGTACACAAATTACACACATATAAAATCTAGATATCAGACAAATGGTTTTATATATATATATATATATATATATATATATATATATATATGTGTTTTCTGGGAGAGGTGAATATATAAAATCTATATCCGACAAATGGTGATATCTTATATAATTATGTATATTAGAAAGGTAAAATATATAGGGAAGTAAAAAAAATATATAGCTTCCAATATCAATTCCTCACAATTAACTGCTACACCCCACTTCCTCTAATCTTACAGACATGAATTTCATTTCATACTGGGGTTGAAAAGACTTGACCACATTTGTTGCTTGCCAAAATAGCCTATTCCCCATATGAAACAGAAGCATTTGTTTATATATATATATATATATATTTATTTTGAGAGAGTGTGTGTGTCTATATGTTTTGAACAATAGAATATACTAAAAACATTAAAATTTTCAGTCACTGGGTTGTACATTAATATTTTTTTGTTTTATTATTTCAATTAGTCTCCTCAACTGATTTTGGCCAGCATGGCCATCATCAGAAGAAAAAAAATTCTTCTTGTTAGTGGCAGTGAATGGACTGTTTATGAAGAAAATGAACTTTATTTGTAGTTTTCATTTGTTTTTGTATCATTAATTTTGGTCAATCCTTGTGTTGGTCAAACGGCCTCTTTCAAGTTGTTTTTTAAATATATATATATATATATATATATATATATATATATATATGTGTGTGTGTGTGTGTTTGCGTGGACATTGAAATCAACACTCAGGTGACAGTTTGGTTTCATACTAACATAACTATGTACAATAATGGATCACACGCAATATAGGTGAACAATTCAACAAGAAAAACTGAAAATAAATCCAATGAATCTAAATACAAATTAGAGAAATATCATAATAGATCCTTTCATTTTCCTTTTAAACCAATGTTTTAACATCAACTTGAGATTTTTCTTGTTAAAATGCTGAATAATTTTAACACATTCAAACTTATGGAAAAAAAATAGTGAAGTCTATATAGATTTTTCAGACTTAGCAAAACAAATTCACAGATTCAAAAAAAAAAAAAAAAAAAAAAAAAAAAAAAAAAAAAAAAGACCCCAGAATGATGTCAAAATTCACAAAATATTTTCATCCTTCAAATCAGTTGTGCTTAGTTTAATTTGCAATGTATATAAATGTAGATAGAGAAAAGCAAATATTGATAAGATAGCGAGAGTCACAATGCACTGCCAGGAGATCCCAATCAAGTTCAAAGGTTTGGGGGCAGTACACACCAGTCCCAGGAATGAGAAGTCTGAAAATGTTATTTTAGAAGGATCATCAATGGCCACCTGAAAAGTTTTAATGAGTTTTTATACTTAACAGAAGAAATAATCAATAAACTTCTCTAAAATACAATCTGGAGTGAAACAAAATGTTACTAATATTTACCTTACCAATATCAAATTCATCTCTTTTCAATTTTCTCAATAGAGCAATGGAGATCACACCTAATGTTTGATGAAAGCAAAGGTGTCATTGCTGGCCCACCTACATCACAATGTGGATATTTGAATAAAGGGCTGAAATCCTGATGGGGCTCTTGAATTGATAAACTGTACACAAATAGATAAACCTGGTGAACTTTGATACATTCAATCAAAATCTGGTAGTCCTTATGAATATTTACCACCATTTGTTCTGTTCGATGTGAAGGTATATACTGGACACTCCCATTGATTCGACATATGAGGGTCAAGCAGATCAGTACCTAGGAACTGATAACCAAACACCAGCACATGAGATTTGATATGAGATAATGATTTACTGATATTTAACCCATGGCTTGGGGAGAATTTCACAATGGTATGTGCATTTAAGTGAATATAATAAACCTAAGTGGAATTGGAATTCAACTCTCCAAATTCCAATTCTGAGCCATTATCAATTATGCTACCAGCATATTCAAGCTTATAGCTCCTGGTATTCCCAAGCAGTCACCCATCTCGGTACTGACTAAGCTTGGCATTCCTTAACTTCAATAATTGGATGAGAACTGGTGTTTCAACATGATATGGTTATAATCCAAATAATGTATGGTATATATGTAAAATGATATTAATAGATAACAACAGACCTGCATCATTAATGCTAAAAAAACAAACTTGACATCAGTGTCAATCAGAAAACAATGCTCAATGTCATGCAGACAGAGAAGCTAGAATAAAATTTAAGTGCAACTGCCAGTTTTATGCATAATTGATCCTGATGTGCTAGGGGATGGCCTAAATAGGAACCTGGCATATCTGCTAACATTTTCATCATGTTCATTTTGCGTGCGTGTGTGTGTGTGTGTGTGTGTATATATATATATATATATATATATATATATATATACACACGACTGATGACTAGTTTGACTAGGTCTGCTCTACGGTTGTATTAAGCTCTTTTTAGTTTGTTGTTTACTTGTGCCGGGGTTTTTTCTTTGGGCTTTAAACCTGTATATGTGCAATTTTTTTTGACAGACTTTCATGTTTCTAGCTCTTTCTTTTTTTAAAACCTTTTTCCCCCCCTCCCCTCGAGATTGATTTGATTATTGGCAAATCAAAAATTTGAAGGTTTTTTAAAGACAGTATAGTTACCTATATTTGTATTCACACACATTATATATATATATATATATATATATATATATATATATATATATATATATATATATATACTTTTGCCAAATTATTATCGAGATAACTTTTTTTTTCTAATATTTCAAAAACCGACTAATCAATTCACACAAAATTTTCACACAATGTTGGCAAAACTGACCTGCGTAATCACTGAAATTTTCATACTGGTCTGCACAATTATGTCATGGTCTGGTCACTCCTCCTCCCCCAATACAAAGTACACTTGAGAGAGATATGAAATTAATCCCTCTCTATACTCTACCATGTCTCTTTAACTACCCCTTTTACACTCTCTGTTAAATTACAAAAACTTACACTACCCATCAATTTTAATTTCATTTAATTTTTGGGAAGTGCTATCTGATCTCCGGCGTCCTTTAAAAGGACTCTGGTGAAATAAATTATTATAATGGTACTTTAAAGTGGTCTGTTTTTTAAAATTTTAAATATATATACACACACATATATATATATATATATATATATATATATATATATATATATTTATTTTCTAAGCATAGCTTAGATGTGGCACAAGGCTGAAAGTATGGGACACCCAGTGAAACTCCCAATTTAATTATAATTGTTACAACACCAGGCTGAGGTGCCCTTACATTATATATATATATATATATATATATGATTATGACTCAACTTATTAGACAAGTATGACCATTTCTTATATTTGTCTATGTTTACAGTTTTAAATTAAAATTTTTTATTCTCTTTGACTGGTTATCAACCACAGATATAGAATACAATTTGTTCTGTTATTTAACCCATAGCCTGGTGGAAAAAGGTACTTCTAAGTGAGTGAATGTAACAAGCTCAACAGGAATTCCAATATGACTTTCTGATTGCTTATTCTTAACTGCTATCTATTACTCCACCCGTACATCTAAATAACAACAATTGTTAACATGTCAGCAATGCACATTCTGAGATTATACTCATGTACAGCTTGCACAACACTGCAATGTCTCATACCAACAATTGTAAGAATCCTAAAGACAAGCAGATATGAGATAGCAGGATCAGCATAGTGATGAGTTTTTTTTTTCTTTTTTTAATCAGCATTTTCCCTATCAAAGGCTTGAGGTTCATCACTCCAAGTGGATAAACTGCATACTTGGACGCCATCTTGGGTCTTTCTGTGCTTCCATATGCAAGAATTGGTTAATCCGAATTTTGGAAATCTGAACCACACATGAACTGGTATTTATTTTGCCAAATTTTATGAGCAGCTCTGTTTGTGTGATGACTCTATACATGCCCAAAATGAAAACTTTGAAAGAAATAGTGGAGAGTAGTAGACTTCAAGGTATATAATTCCCACTTTTATCCATGAATATTAGATTCTTGTAAATTTCTCACAAATGCGCAAGAATGGTGCAAATCAGAGACCAGAATAAAATTTCATTCACATTCAGTTTAATTTCTTTTAATATTCCCTGCGAAATTCAGAAGATGGGATTCTTTTATGCTGTAAACCATGAAGGTATGTAATATTTTATCAGCATCAAATTCCTTGAAAATTTTACAATTATGTAGATCATTGGTGACTAATGAAAGTCAGAATTCATCTGAAACAAAATGAATTTGTTTTTTTTTTTAAATCTCTTCCTAATTTTCAAAACCACTACAAGGGACACTCTCTGGACTATAAATATTCTACAATATTTTTCTCACTCTTTTACTTTTTCCATTTACTCATCAACATGTAAGTCTCTGGCAGAGAATGTGCTTCACTTTGGGAAACACACAAACTAACTACACATACACAACAACTGTACATACACACATTCACTCACTACACATACTTTGGACCATTTGGTTTTCACATTTATTTAACATACACATATTTGTCTTCATCACCCTTTATTGCTAATACATTATCATTTGTTAGTACGTATATATTGTTTCTTGTTGTGTCCTTACATTTCTTTATATGGACTCACATCCCAAGTCTGCCAGATTTGTTGTGGGTATTTCAGGAAACACACCTGTTTATCTATCAACCCATACACCAGCCTGCAACAAATACTTTTTTTTCACAGGTATACCAACAATTTTCAGGTAACTAATTGTTTGGAACTCCACAAAATCATACACCTGACAAGGACCCAAAACCAACATTTCAAACCATAACAAAAAGCCAATGAGAGCCCTAATCTATTTAACCTCTTCCTAGACTATACTCTGCACATATATAAGCACAGACATGAAAATATTGGCACTGATCATTTAAACATTCCGTACTGTATCCAAAATGAATCTACTAATAGAAAACCGCAATCCTGCTTCTCTTCTTGAGGCCAATCTACTGAAGACATAGGTATTCGTAGTTGAGATAAGCATGTTCTTGAACAGAAAATCAATATTCTCTACCAATTGTTCCAAGAAATGGGACACAAGATAAACCTTTCCAAAGCAGAAATTTTGATCCAAAATTAGAATGAAAGCAATGGTAGTACATACTCTGAATCCATCATAAAATTTCAGAATGCTGAAATAGTAAATACTAAATAAATAGTAAATACTAAAACACTTCAAATACCTCAATGTTCTAACAAATTTAGCATAAGAAATAAGGAAACTGAACAGTAGATTGGCTGTTTTATGGATAGTTTCACACAAAACTGCTAGTTGTTACAAAACCAAAACATTAGTCGAAAAACTCAAATTATGTCTTCAAATTGTGTCAATTTTTCATATGGATATTATGCATGGTACCAAACCCGTTCAGAAATATCTAAACTGTCAGTGGTATACAAATGTTTTCTTACATCAGTAGGTTAAAAATGTCTTTAAGTAAATAAAAACCTATAGATCTTAGCAAAAAATCATGATTTTCAAAACTTGTAGACAAGTCCAACAGAATCACAAAGAACTGTACAAAATACCAGAAACCACATCATTTGAGGACTTTGAACAAAGCAACTGCTCAAATGGATTGAACATGTAAGTTGAAGAGAAAATAATGCCACAATCAAGATAGTGACATTCCACAATACTTCAAACAAAAAGGCTAAGAAGTAAGTCTCCATCAGTACTGGAAAAAGAAGCAATAACACTAAGTGGACTTCAGAAATTTATTTTCGTGAAGGATCATTTTAAAAGAGAGATTTTGTAAATCTCATCTGAATGTAGCACTGGCTGCTCGGTCAATGAATGCCAAATAATTCATTATTAGGAAATAACTAATATTACCATTTCATGTGATTGCAAGATTAATTCATTACACAATCACAGGTAGCATTGTGTATAGTACATGATGTTTTATAGTTTCTTTTAAGTTTTAACAGTGATACTAAAAAGAAAGGAGAGATGCATAACCTGTAAGTGAGATGTGTATTATTGAATTCTTATTATATGACTTCTCTTGGTCTGGGAAAACAGATGGCGTGGCAAAAGGAAATTGGTAATGTATCTATCAAATGTTTCTCAACTTTTCTTGCTTAGTACAAGACTGCATATGCTTAAGTCAAATGAGTTAGCACCAAAACCTCATTATATCGAAAGGTGTCATTGAAACCAAATATGCTATTTTGTATATAAGCAACAACAATACACAAAACCAGTGTTGTGTAGAGGTTTGGTGATGCCTGAAGCCAACTCCTTGAATGTATGATATGAAGACTCAAGTAAGGGTGCTATAGGGCCTACTATTGAGAAATGTGAGAAAGGAAGACATTTTAAATATGTAAAAACAGATGAAAAATGAAAAACTCTTTATTCAAATTAAATAGAAATTAAATTTTTATTTCAATCTTTGATTGGATGCCCTTCCAGTATAGATGCCTAAAAACTATTCTTGTCTAGTAAAGCCTCTATCAAAGAAAGACTATTACCTAAATGTTTCTATGAAAAGGTGTAGCTGGAGCCGATAGGATAGAAAGCTATCAATGCCTTCAGATACATGAAAGGAAAATAAATCGGCAGAGCAAAGTATTTTGCACATGAGACTTTCTTCTTCATCAGACAAAAAGAAAGATGAAGGCATTGTGGTCAAAGTACAGTGACAGGATGAAGATGTTAAACTATTTGAGAAAGTTGCCAAAATGGTTGATTACATCCAAGATGCATTTTAGAGAAAGAAATGACAAAAGAAAAAGATGAGATCAACAAGGCAGAATAATTATTTCTTTCAGAAATACAATGGGTTTTGATGTCTCAAAGACATTCTTTACTGTGAAGGTTTGTTCTTAAGTTTCTTGGATGCGGGCCCAGAATGAATGACAGCGTTTTATTTTTACCAATGTCTGTGAGCTTCATTTCTTATATTATAGCACAATTTTTGTGGACTTATGACCAACTATGAATAGATAGAGTGTTGGTGAGGTGTGAAAAATTGAAGAAAAGAATGGGGGTTGGGGTAGAATGACAGGAAAAGTAAGAGGGTAAAGAGAAAATATTGGGGTAAGAAAATGTCTGTTCAGAGTGAAATGAATGAGGAGGAAAGATGGAAATGTTAAAAGTAAAGACAAAAGAGTTGAAGAAGAAGAGAAAAATTCTTTTGGAATAAAGACACAGAGAGAGAGAAAATAAAAAATTTAAAGAGAAAAAAAAACACAGAGAGCAGAGAGAGAATAAAAGACACAGAGAGAGAGAGAGATGGAATAAAGACACAGAGAGAGAGAGAGAGGAATAAAACAAGAGAGAGAGAGGAATAAAGAGAGAGAGAGAGAGAGTTGAATAAAGACACAGAGAGAGAGAGAGTGGAATAAAGACACAGAGAGAGAGAGAGTGGAATAAAGACACAGAGAGAGAGAGAGTGGAATAAAGACACAGAGAGAGAGAGAGAGAGTGGAATAAAGACACAGAGAGAGAGAGAGAGTGGAATAAAGACACAGAGAGAGAGAGAGAGTGGAATAAAGACACAGAGAGAGAGAGAGAGGAAAGACACAGAGAGAGAGAGAAAAAGAATAAAGAGAGAGAGAGAGAGAGAGAATAAAGAGAAGAGAGAGAGAGAGAGAGTGAATAAAGACAGAGAGAGAGAGAGAGAGAAAAAGACAGAGAGAGAGAGAGAGAGAGATAAAGATGAGAGAGAGAGAGAGAGAGAAGAAATTTTGAGACAGAGAGAGAGAGAGAGAGGAATAAAGACACAGAGAGAGAGAGAGAGAGATAAAGACACAGAGAGAGAGAGAGAGGAAGAAAGACACAGAGAGAGAGAGAGAGAGAAAGAATAAAGACACAGAGAGAGAGAGAGAGAATAAAAAGACACAGAGAGAGAGAGAGAGGAATAAAGACACAGAGAGAGAGAGAGAGAGAAAAAAAGACACAGAGAGAGAGAGAGAGTGGAATAAAGACACAGAGAGAGAGAGAGAGAGGAATAAAGACACAGAGAGAGAGAGAGAGAGAGGAATAAAGACACAGAGAGAGAGAGTGGAATAAAGAGACAGAGAGAGAGAGAGAGTGGAATAAAAAATAAGAGAGAGAGAGAAAAAGACAGAGAGAGAGAGAGAGAGAGGAAAAAGAGAGAGAGAGAGAGAGAGAGAGGAAGAGAGAGAGAGAGAGAGAAAGAGAGAGAGAGAGAGAGAGAGGAATAAAAGACACAGAGAGAGAGAGAGAGGAATAAAGACACAGAGAGAGAGAGAGAGAGAATAAAGACACAGAGAGAGAGAGAGAATAAAAAAAAGAGAGAGAGAGAATAAAAGAGACAGAGAGAGAGAAGAGGAAGAAAGAGAGAGAGAGAGAGAGGAATAAAGACACAGAGAGAGAGAGGGAATAAAGACACAGAGAGAGAGAGTGGAATAAAGACACAGAGAGAGAGAGAGTGGAATAAAGACACAGAGAGAGAGAGAGTGGAATAAAGACACAGAGAGAGAGAGAGTGGAATAAAGACACAGAGAGAGTCGTTCTAGTCCTGTCTTATATCCTATAATGATGTTAATGTTATACTAATTCCTCTGCTGAGCCCTGGACAGAAGACGGTGTTAATTTTTTCTTCTTCTTTCCAAGAACTCTACAACATGTCTCCTACCTCCCAACCTAGCATTACTATACTCATGGTAGAGTAATCCTTTTGTATGTGGGTGAATAAAAACAGGGACACATGTATAGCATTTGAGAGAAAACTTTTACAGAAACTAGAATTAAACTTAACTTTGTTCATGCAGCAAATTTAATACATATTAAAGAGCCCAGACAAGAAGCACAAATTAAGCTCTTATTTGTGAATTGACATGGATGTATATTGTGTCCATGCTGAGGATTTAGCTATTAACACTGAAACAGAACTTGAAGCCTGGAAATACAGGTGCTAATGATCTGACGGATGGGCTCCAACTAATCAAAATGACATGGATATTGTGCCTCTTGTCTGTATACCACATGACACATTTCTCACTCATTGACATGTGCATCAATTATTGCTGAGTCAAGGGCAGATAATGAGGCTTTGTAAAGGTAAACAAAAGAAAAAAAAAGAACCCAATTTTACAACTGGGCTAACTGTTACTGATCTCATTCATATGATTGAATGTTATTGATGAATTCAACCCTCACTATTTATCTGATACATTTATCCTTGTGCTAAACTAGGTTAAATTTAGTAAATGACAACTCCTATAAAGTTAATTTCTTCTTACAGTTCAGATTGTAATGATTGTCAGAAAGAACACATTGAAGAAACCTCCAAGATTTAAATAAAAGATGATATGAACCTAAAAGGGATATTTTACAAAACAATACATCAAATACACAAGTTCCTCACCATAATGAGACTGATCACAATTTTAACATAAAAATGCTACTCTCATAGGAAGAGAAAACAACTAAGATGAAAATGTTTAGAAAATGGTTTAATCTCTAGTTTATCCACAGTAAATTTTCATTCTAGTTCTTACAATGTTTCACCATTCTTGATATATCTTCTATTACAATGTGGGATATTTAATAACAAAGGTGATGTAAAGAAAAATAATCTAAATGAAATTAACAAGATTATATACCAAAAACACATGAAATTCACTGTGTCCCTTGTTCTTGCACATGTGTAGTCACACCAAACAAACAGTCTGAAGAAGTCCTAAATGACAAAACTCGTCACAAAACATTTTCCACTTTGTCATGCATCATTCTCCACAGAATGTTCTTCATATATAAAGGTTAATATATAATTAGCCCTGTCACATGTGCAAATACATTTGAGAAAGGTATGGATTCATCGCTTCTCTACCAGCTATGGGTAAATAACAGGACAGACTGGATCGTTTAGCTTTAGGTGTCATTTAGTGTAGAAGGAAAACTGTATTCAAAACTAGTCAGTGACTAAGCTTTGGTAAGGAAGGTGAGTAGAACAAAAAGAAGAGTGTGTGTGTGTGTGTGTGTGTGCATATATATATATATATAAAATTGTAGAATGAACAGTAAGATTACAGTGTTCAGAACATTAATTTAAAAATAATGCTCAATACATAAAGTAGAGCAGTAAATATTTATTTATCTATGGTATGTAACACCATAGTTCCCTACCTGATGAGACGTCTAAAAAAAGGTTTCTCCATTTTTTACGTTGAAACAAAAATGTACAATTTTGTAGTGGATATGTGCATGTTCTAATGTAAAACTGCATAAATAAATAAAGAAATATATTATATATATATATATATTCTTCAAATATAGGATTGTTGTATACAGAATTCCAATAACCAAAAAATTTTATTCTGAAAACAGTGCTCAATACAGAGTAAAGCAAATATAATTTATTTGAAATTATGACATACATGTTATAAAATCACTACAAATATTTATATTTTTATAACATTTGTCGTAATTTTTAATTATATATATATATATATATATATATATATATATATATATATATATGTGTGTGTGTGTGTGTATAATACTGTTGCCATATATGGTCTGGTGTCCCCGCTGTTCATCTTGAGGTCTTTGACAAAATACAGATGAGGATATACAATGTGATAGGTCCTGATCTGGCATCTTGTCTGCAGTCACTTTCTCCCAGATGTGCAGTGGCTTCCCTCTTTCTTTTCTACAAATATTTTCATGGCAATTGCTGTGACAAGCTACTTTCACTGGTACCCCAACGGCATAAATTTTAGCCTGCTACTAGGTTGGCAATCTCGGTCCAACTCTTTCACTGTCAAAACAGTTAAAAGTAACTGCCTCTTCTAATCCAACAGCTTCTTCTCTTGCACTTCCTGGAAATACATTCCTTCTACTTACTTCCCTTATAGCTATAATCTTCAAATATTCAAATATAATGTCAATCGACATCTTCTGATGCCTTGATCTCAATCCCTTTCCTTTGATATCCTTTGCTCAAACAACCGTCTTAACTTTAACTCTGTAACCCCTTATGTGCTAGTGGCACTCCTGCCTTGCTTGGAGTGAAATGCTTAAAATATATATTTATATGTGTGTATGCATGCTCTAAAGAAATAATGTACTTTTATGTATTAATCCATCAGATTTTTATCACTTTAAATGTCGTTATTAGTATTTATTTATTTTTTGTCTACCATCCTGAATATTTGTGAAATCTTATTAAAGAAATGGACTGTTCTAACCTTCCTTGATCCACAATCTCCTTCGTAGCCAAATTGATTAAGTCCTGTTGGGTTTAATGAGGGTTTCCCTTTACTCAGGGAAATGCAGATTTGAATCCTACTGGAAAACACATTTTCTTTTATAAGATTTCAAAAATATTTAGGCTGGTAAATTAAAAAAATATACTGTTTAATAAATAAATGAAGGACCTTCTCAAGTATCCACTAAAAATAACATTTAAAATTATACAAATATGTAGGTAGATAGATAAATAGATAGATAGACACACAGATGTGTTTATAGATAAACAAGTAATGTGATATCTTTGTGTACATCTATTTTATCCATTAAAAGAATTTAAGAGATGAGAAAGCATATATTTCAAAGTTTGGCACAATGAAATGAATAAACATCCCTTGTCATCCAATAAACATTGCTTATGAAAACACATAATTACCTTATTCTTTTGTATTTGTGTACAAGTTAATATAATGAACTTGACTGGAATTGGAAATTGGCTATTCATTTTCCAAATCCAAGCCATTATCGATTGTGGTGTTCCAATATGATAGGGATCTTCCTCAACAGACTCTTGACTGCTTCATTCGTTGGGAGGACCTGAGGGCAGAAGAAATAAACCACCTCCACCAGGCTGATCCATCATTCTGGCATGGTGTTTGATTCTTCCATCTTGTGATCCTTTCAGTAGGTTTTCAGATAGCTTGGTAGCACCAATCACCACCGATTTTCAAAGACTATGGCATACGATGTGGGTTGCTCTCGGTCTGTAACTCATAACAACTCTCATCAGGTTTTTAATTCAGAGATAATCATCTAGACTGGTTGTCATCCATCACTCTACTGTGCCTCAGTAAGAGTAAATATACACATATGTAACTATTTCGCCCACCTTTTCATTGCATAGAGAAAGAAAAAAGAAGGGAGACAAAAGAAGAGGACAAAAGAGACACGACGAGATAAGATTGATGACTGGATCGCATGACAATGAGCAAGAAATTGAAAGGCAGTTAAGGATGAGGGATGAAGCAGTGTAAAAACATAATTAAAATCCTTTGAGGAGAGATAGAGCAAAAGGAAGATAAAAGAGAGGGCAATGTAAAAAGAAAATATTAATGCATACCTTATTCTTTTTTTTTTGAATATCAAAATAATCCATGTTTGTGTAACATGGCCATTTAAACATGGATGAGCAACAAAGTGATAAGGGAACAAATGAGAAAATCCAAACAAAGGCCGAGAAGAGAACAGAGGCGTGAGATGAGGGATAATCCTCATTATCAACAACTGCACAATTTCAATGAGGCCCACAAATTATTATACTGGGTTGGCCAAAAATTTTTGTTTGGTTAAATTACATTTTCTACTTTAATGACAGAACTCTTTGAATGGTGAATATATGTTTATGTTATACATGTATATAAATGTATGTATTAAATTTTAAAATGCTATACTGCTTCAGATGCTAGTATTCAAAGCTCTCCACGACTTCCATCCCTTTAATATCTGAATGATGTCACAAGAAATATAAAGAAGTGGCTTATGCTCACCTTCTTCAGGTTTCGGACCTGCAGTTGTCTTTTTCTAGACTGGCTGCTAGTCAAGGCTCAAGAGCTGAGGATGCTTAATCTATTTGTATTATATTCTTGATCTGGACCCCGTTAAAGTTGTAAACAAGAGTAACAGGTTTTTGATGACACTATTTGAGCCAAAGAACTACCCAAGTGATTCTTCACATGCAGTTCTGTCAATGTTTGTGGCATAACAATGATTTTGTTGCAGTCGAATTTTGAGCTTTGTCCTTTATTTAATCCACTGGGGTAGATTATTCTAGTTCCACATGCCATGCCTTTTCTGAATATCTCAGATTCAGTTATTTCCCCTTAGTAACTCAAATCTCCAAGTTTTTCTTCATTTCTACTGTGGCCAGGTATTGAACTTATAACTCTCTGGGTCAAATCACTAGATTACTTCAACCAATACCTTTATCCACTGAGCCAATGTGTATCAATTGAAGAAGGGTGGTGCATACAACAGCCGAAGTGTTGTGAATATGGCAATAAAGCTGAGGACAACTGTCTGAACAATGTAGAAAGTGTAAATAGTTACAATATCTTATCTCAGAAATATAGGCAGATTAAAAAAAATGGAAAATTAAGTTTTCTGACTAACTTCAAAAATGAATGACAGCAACAATTTTAGCACACTCCTCTCTGGTCTTTTGAACAGGAGTAGAGGTATATCCTATTTAGGATTGGGTTTTCAGTTCCTCCTAAGTCTTGACATCCTCTTTCACTCTCAGTAGCCCCTTGCCTTGCTTGGGGTCAATTTATTAATGATTCTATTTTTATGCATATTGCTAAAATATCTGCCTATATTTCTAAGATGAGGTCTTGTAACTATTTAGACTATTTACATTTTTTAGACTGTTTTCCTCATCTTTATTGCCATATGGCCCAGTGGATAAAATCATTGGTTGAAGTAATCTAGTGACTTCACCCAAGGATTTGTGAGTTCAATACCTGGCAACAGCAAAAGCAAACAAAATGTTGGTGATTTGAGTTACTAAAGGGAAATAATTGATACTGAGATATTTAGAAAAGGCATGTCATGTGGAACTAGAACAATCTACCAAGTGGACTAAATAAAGGGTTCAGTTTGAAATTCTAAAGTATATCACTTTTAGAAAGACAAAATGTTATGAATATGACAAAGACGAGAACAGTCGAAACAGTGTAAAAAGTTACGTCATCTCAGAAATATAGATAGAAGTATTTAAAGCTTGTCTAGAAAATTGCTCATTATATCTGTTGTTTTTCTTTAATATTAAGTTTTGCTTTTATTTAGTCAACCCAGATAAACAAATACTGGATTCCATGTTGCAGTCTTTATCATGATGCTTCCTTAGTCTTGATTACATCAGACATGAATAGATATGGTCCAAGAAGGATTCTAGACCTTTGTTCCAGATCAGGAGGGCAACATTCATTCGTTTCAATTAGACTCCTTTGAAAGATTGTTAATAGTTTCAGAAAATCTATTCTTGAGCACACATACAAACCTGTTCAGTAAGACAGGAAACTGTATCATTTGAACCAAATACCAATAATCTATGTGCCATATCTCATCATGTCCCTCCATATTTTCTTGCTATTTGCAGCTCTTAGTAAAGTTTGTCTTTTGTTATCTATTTCCTGCCAACCATTTACACAAGCTTGTTAGATAGGTTTATGCTGCTATGCTTTGTCCATCTTGCTTGCAATATATCCTGTCAGTGTCAAATTTTCTAAGCCTTCTTTCCTCATTATGTGCCTTAAAAATTTCAACTCTCTGATGTTATGTATAAATGCCTTTTGTTGTTATTCACATGTTCAGTCCATAGTATTCTCAGCATCCTTCTGTACAATCTTGCTTTAAGTCTTGTCTTCATCTGTGAGGAGACTGTCCAGCATTCACTGTCATATAAAAGGACTGACAGCACTGTCTTTTTTATTTTAATGAAATTTTCCTCTTTCTTAATACTTTGCTTAGTTTTTGAAAGGCTACTTTGACTATGCATCTTTAGATTTCAATGTATTATTTTTCATCCTCTTAAAACACTCCCTAGATGTTTAAATTTTTGTAACTGCTTGATTTTTGCATCTGTAATCTCTCTCTCTCTATATTATATATATATATATATATATATATATATATATATTATTGTAACCTCTGTGTTTGTTTGTTACTGAAATTATCCTATGATTTTTGAGATATAACAACATGTATTCTGAAACTACATTGCCTAGGGTACTTGGATAAGTATATTTCATTTTGATCAAAGAGGGTCCCCAGGGAGCACCTCACCACCACTGAAAATTATTTTCCCTTTGATTTAAATTAAATTTGAATAAGGCATTAACTCCTATCCAAAATATAGAAGGAGAAAGCCAGAAGATGGATGTCACATTGGGAAGATCATTGAGTAATATTGAAATGCATCATTTTTCTTCACAAATTATAACAATGATTTAGAATCAATCATCATCTTACAAAAAAAAGTGTGGCATGCAGCAAGGCATGGGTAATTCAACTAGTATTAAATAGAATGTGATGCATATATGTCTGCAACTATGGCTTTGTTTAGTAACAATTTGATCACAATTTAAAAAACATGTTTTCTAAAATAATTGTACATTATGATTTAGTACAGAACTTACAGCCATCAAATATGTATAGATGCATATAAATGTTGAGAATTCTTTTTTATTAATTAGATGTGGCTTGTAAATTTGGATATCAATGTAATTTCTCTTTATCCATCAATGAGAAATGAAATGCCTAAGGAGTGATATCATGTACACATCTTCAGTAACATCTCAGTTTATATTTTGTTATTTAGAAAGAAAACAAAACTCTTTGCATCAGTCTTTCTTCCATTGTCAGCTGACCATTTTCTCTTGGCCAAGATTTCTTGACTTCTTTATATCAAACCAGGAGAGATAATCCCAATATGGGGGAAGTGCATGAGAACTGCTAGTTGTTCCATGTATTTCTTGTGAAATGATGTTGACAAAACAGTTTGGAATCCATTGATGGTTTTATTAAATGTACAGATAGAAGCTCTTCAGCTTTAATTGACAAAATATCTAGAGATGGCAACTCGATAAAAACACCCATTTGCCCAACATTGCAAGTTGCTACAATTCTAAAACATTAGCCAAAATCTTCAAAGTTCTTATATAACTTTGTCAGGTCGAAATTTTCAAATAGCCGTCATTCATGTTGCCAAACCTGTTCAGAAATAGCTGAACTGTAAGCTTTTATACAACCATTTTTGCAGATTAATGATTGAAAATGTCTGAGTGAATGAAGGCTGTAGATCTTAGCAAAGACTATCTTTCTTCAACTCTTGTCGAGTAGTGCTCACAAAGTATCGCAAGGAACTTTGAACTGTACCAAATATCAGAAATCTCATCAGTTGACTTTCAACAGCTGCAACAACTAAAATAGACAGAACATCTATCTCAAAGAGAAAATAATGACATAATTAAGATGAGGTTCACACTACTTGAAACAAAAGGTTAGGAAGGAAGTCCCTGTTAATACTGGAAAGAGCGATAACAGCCACTGCAATTGAGAAACTTATTTTCTTGAAAAATTGTTTTAAGAGAGAGATTTTATAAATTTCAAATGAAAGTAGTATTGACTGCTCGGTCAATGAATTGTGAATGTTTCCTTATAAGTAAACGGTTAATGTTACCATTACAATCCCTAGCATCCTGGGCCACTTGTGCAATGTATCAATCTGTAAGAATGCACAAATACTGATATTCTCAATTCATGTGAATTACACAATTTGCTGCAGATGAAGATAGCTATTTCTTAAACTTAAAAAAAACAAAAAAAAACACGTTAAAATGGAACTGAATTCTGTAACTGCTCATTGTCATGAAAACTTGTGGGGCATGAAAAGATTCTGATATGTTGAATAGGAAGCAAATGTAAATCACTCACTGGATAATTTTGAAGGGTGTATGGCAAGATATTGAGAATAGAACACTGAACTTGGGTAACGAAAGGCAATGATGTGATATGTTTGAATTAGAAGAAAGGAATTCTAAAGAAGTATTTCCAGGAAAAATGTCCACACGGTGCCATACGAAGCAAAATTTATAAGGCAAAGTATAGAATGGTGGATAATGACATTGCGCAAAGTCAAATGGTAACAAGGTTTCAAACTGTCTCAGACAATGTTTGTAAAACAAAATGAAACAAGAAATATTTAAAAGTTCTTATAGCATTGCCTCATTAATAAGGATTCAAAAGTGAATACTTTTTGTTCTAGGATCAGCACTAATGATCTGGATCCACTCAAAACAGGTTTTTCAGCAATGAGTGCAGAAGTGATAGCTAAAAGATGTGCCAGTTAATGCTGCTGCTTCTCTCTTCCATTTTGAGTCTGCACCATGAGAGTTGTCAAAAACTGTGACACTCAAGATACATACCATCAGTCCTTATGCAGTGGTCAGTTATTGTCATTTTTGGCAATGCTTATATCTTTTGTGGTACCCTACTGTTGTGCTGCTTGGAGGCCAGCTCACCAAATAGTAGAGATTCTGGAAGTTCATAGTCTTCCATCACAAATAGTTCAATGACCTGGGTACGTGTGGCTTTTATATTCATATTTCAAGGCTGAAGGCATTGGCATTTTATAAAACTTAGGTGTTTGTGATGAAGTTACTTCAGTACATTTTGAGAATGGTGCAGGAACTGTCTCAATGGAAGCATTCAAGGATGCACAGATGGTGCCAGTAAATGATGATCCAAGATTCAGCACCATAGTAAACTGCACAGCAGTTTTATAGGCTTTAAGTTTGGTGTCTTTCTTCGGCTGGTTTTTGTTTCTGCTTGTCTGTTGCTACCCTCTAACTGCTGAGTCTGAAAACCAAATTTCAAAATGCAGGAAAGGCATCAGGAAACTATTTCCTTATGTTTCTAGAGAATTCATGGCAATTCACAGATAATAGAGAAAAGTAATCTGTGGACAGTCATAATTGCATATGTCCTGAATGGACATGTCTTTAAAAATAATTAGGGATTATTCTTTGACAAAAAATGGGAAGACAGAGACTACGACAAACTTCAATGCACATGACCAAATGTACACGCCATATATATATATATATATATATATATATATATATATATGACAAAAAAATATAAGTTTATGGTATGCAATATTTATAGGTTAAAGTGCTCAATATCAGGGATAGAGCAGAAGTGGACATTGAGGTCAATATCCAGTGTCAACAGTCTATTTCATGTTTAAACATAATTTTCAGGCTTAAAATTGTGTCTAAACATGAAACAAGCTGTCACCAATGAATTTAGACCTCATTGTTCAATTATATTTATCTTACAGGATGATCGCCACTGAAAAATGGACTTGCTCTTTAAATGAAAATAAATTTAGTATTTGATTAACAAACAAGACTAATGGTTAAAATTAAGAAATATTAATGTTTATTGACTTACAAAGAAGATTAGTGGTTTAAATTATGTATTAAATGAAATTAATTACATGTTTATAAATATTCTGATGACCACCACTTTCCAAATATAACCAAATGAGTACATTTTTGAGGACACACTATGTGTGTGTATTAAAGAAAACCAAAAACTGTTGATGGAACCAATGGACAACTTGCTAAAATTGAAAACTCTTATCCAGATAAAATCTCAAATAAAAAGGACAATACTGAAAAAAGAAAGAGAAAAAAAGGCCTAAGGCAAACCTATCTACTCAGTAAAATATAGTGCTCAAAGCATACATTGCCTAGACGAAACAAAGAATTCTTAATGTTAACTCATATAAAGATGGCACAAGTAACCAGTTTCACAGTCACACAATCTTCAGAGGAGCTGAACAGCTGTTCAATAAAGATCAAATGAAACTCAGGTTACAACTAGTCATTGTGTGTGTGTGTGTAATTCTGATCTTTGCAAGAAGGTACCAAACTTGAAAATTTATGCAAAAATCAGTCAGCACTGAAACAAAAATTCACTCTGAAGTAAAAAGAAAAAAACTCCAATTTAGCTTGAAAATACCTGGGAAGTGCAAATGTATCATAATCAAATTGAAAAAAAAAGATTGTCTTGAATGAAAACTGTGAATTAACTCAGATGTTAACAGCATTTGTTTTTTTTTCCCCCCAGAGAGAAAACCTCATGATGCATTTTCATACAAATTCATAGTTGATCCTCCAAAAAGTCATCTTTTTAATCTAAACTTATTTAAATAAGGATTTCACAGTTTATAGTTGGTGTTGGTATTAAAGAAATCATTCTTAAAGTTATTCTGCTATAATTTTGTAAACATTGAACTCACAACATAAGTCTATCAAACTTTTCTAACCCTGACAATAAATTAATATTAAAGAAATATTAATCCAAAGTTAATAACAAGTGGAAATCCCTTCCTCTTACTTGCTTCCCTGATAGCTATAATCATCAAATATTCAAATTTAATGTCTATTGACATCTTCTGATGCCTTGATCTTGAACCTCATCCTTCTCTTTATTTTTCCTCAAACACTCCTCTTTACTCTTTCTCTCACTCTCTGTAACCCCTTGCATGCTTGTGGCACTCCCACCTTGTTTGGGGTGAAATAAACAGAAAGGCATGGAAACTAAGTAAAATTTTGAGTTTAGTGTCAAGATGTACATCAAATATGGATCAGAAACCTATCGAAGGATAAAGTAAAGAATAAGCAAAGCGTATACAGTCTTGCTCATCTATATTTTTAATAGATGTATTTAATGAGTGTCTGGATAATTTAGTTGGAAAATACAGTGTAACCTGGATATAAGAGAGTTGTCGGACCGGAGAAGAAGTCTCTTATATCCGGGTTTGGTCTATCTTATATACATTAACACAGGCTCTGATTTGGGACCAGAGAAAATCTCTTATATCCGGGTTACACTGTACAAAAAATGTCTGGGTTTTTCTTACCTCAGATTTTAATGAGTGCTAATAAATGATCCTGGAAAAGGAGTCAAAATTTTTATTCCTGAACATGTTAGTGGCCTGTCCATGTTGTCTGCTTGTCTAATAGTGAGAATGTCACATGTTTGTCTGTGTAGAAAAGAAAAGTAGAGTTGATTCTCATTGGTTTAGAAAGTTTGAATTAGTGATAATTATAAATGTTGTAATTATTTCATTATAATTATTTTGACACTATAATTAATTTTTTTAATTATGCATTTCTTTGTGGACACAAGCTAAGGTGATTTTTTTTTTGGCATCAAAGAAAGTTTATAAGAACTAATTTTCATTTCTTTAATTGCATGGGAAACATATTTTCATAGCTTCTGAAGGTGTGAAAACTTGTAAATGGTATCTGATAATTAATAGCATTGTGCTGCATCATCTTTCAGAAATTCTTCCAGTTTCACTCATCTTTTGAGCCTTAAATTATCCTGGCATATAATACATCATTTGTTTTTTTAATCATTTCACACCAAAGCAAGGCAGGAATGCTACTAGTATGCAGGGGTCTTACAGGGAGTGAAAGTGAAAGAGAAGACTGAGAATAGGAAGGACTGAAGAAGGGATAAAAAAAAAAAAAGAACAGGATCCAAGAAAACAGAAGATGGCAACTGATGTTGCCTTTAAATCTTTGAAGATTGTAGTTAACAGGTAAACAAGTAAATGACACGGAATTCCATAGGTGGAAAGAAATTGTTGGAGTAGAAGTGGGAGTTGTATTTAGCTATTTTAACAGTAAAAGGGTGGGATCTAAATGTGAATCTAGTAGCGCACTTGAATTCCTGTAGTCAGGGCACCAGTTATAAAAGCTCGTCAGAGCAGTTGCCATGAAAATATTTGTAGAAAAAATAGAGGGAAGTCATGTTACAGTGGTAAGAAAGTAAGTTGAGATGCCAGGTCAGGATCGATTACATTGCAGGTCCTTCTTCACATTGTATCAAGAACCTTGAGAGGAATAGCAGGAGCACCAGATCAAATATGGCAGCAGTATTCAATGCACAGACAAATGGTATATTTGTAAATGTACAAAAGGGATTCTAATGAAAAAAAAAAAATTTCTGCACAACACAGGAACACAAATTTTCTTGCAGTAGATGCAGCTACTGATTCAATGTAGTCACTCCACTTCAAGTAAATGGAAAACATATGTCACTCTCAGAAACATTGCAAAGACCTTTTCATATACTACTTACTTTTTTACATATGCAACAATTTTGTTGAGTGAGACAAATTGTGATGATCTTGATTACTCTTTTATTGTTCTTGGTTGTTAATGTTTCTCTTTTTTCTTTCACACTCAGTAACCCCTTGTATTTTAGTGGCATGCTTGTAGGGAAAATGATTAAAAAATACAAATATATTTATATCTAATATATTGTGTAATATATTTGTATATTCCATTGCCATATTTATACACAAAGTTTTCAGTCAAAACCACTTGTAAAATTCATTTTTTTTAAGTTATTTGTGTCCTGCCTTCCATTTTGTTAAAATGGAAATATATTACTGGTATACTAATGCCTAATGTGGGCCTAAGAGACTGAAGAGAACCAAGGTAATTCTTCTCACCTTTTAAGCATGCCAATTAATATTTCTGAAAATTCTTGTATTAATTACAGCTTTCTAAAAACAATCCAATATCAATTAGAGCTTTATAAAAAAAAAAAAAAGCTTAGAGCTTTAAAAAAACAAAAAAAAAACAAAGAAAAATCCTTATTAAATGTTTGAAAAACACTTATTAATTATAGGCTTATAAAAATCTGGTACCTATAGCAGAATAAAGTCCATCATTCCAAAAATTGGGATTATTTTTGGATAAGGAATGGATGATGGGAACGGGTTTTGGTGAAACTAGAAACTTCTAGTTCTAAACCTGCACATTGGCTGTGAATTTAGTCATCAATGCCTTCTTCATAAAGGAAACAATCAGCTAGGAAGAAATTAAATTCTTGGATATGCAATGAAGTCACCACCAATTTATGGAGCTGTTGAAATCATTTGTTGAAACTATTTATTCATTAATTACAGAATGTGTATTTCCATGAATTAAACACTCCAGACTCAAAACAAGATTTTCATTTTAAAGTCTTTTTTTAAAACTAAAGACAAGAACTGCAAATCAAATTTTCAGAAAAAAAGTTGATTGACAGATTTTCTGTTTCCAGCATTTTGATGGGGGTTTCCTTCCCCAAATTACGAGTTAAAAAAAAAAAAAAAAAAAAAAAAAGAGTAAAACATCAAAACAATGAGGAAAATAAGACAATATTTTATGAGAATGTTTGTTCACAGAATAAATATTACTCAAAAGCAAATGGGTATATTTTTTTTTTATTTAACATTACTTGAAATTATCCTGCATGATGCAATAAATTCTAATTAGTTTTGAGATGATATGCAAAGTGGGGGAAAATGCAACATTATCTCCAGTTAAATACTGATTGTGAAAGTACAGTGAAAATCAGTTTTACATGTTCTGATTTAACAGAAGTTTAACTATAATGCAATGTGTTTGATGACTGTATTGTAACAATCATATTATATATAATATATACTATAAATTCAGATTTAAGCCTGACTGTATTCTATGCAATGACATTTATCTAAATTGAATTATTTATGTATCAAATATGCATTATTAATGATCTACCTTGGAAATTCTCAGATCATTAGTAACCAGCTGATGAAAACACCTCAAAAAATCAAGATGTTATGAGCCTTGCAACTGATCTCTTTACTGACCTAGCTTTAACAGCTCCATGTAGGAAAAAAACTGATTTAAATTTCAACACCTCTAAAAACTAAGCTAGTATCATTTCATCATCTCTGATCAGATCAAGCTTTCTCCCATCACAAGGAACAGTTGCTTTGAATGTCTACTGGAACTCAAGTTTAATCCGGACCCAAACTGAAATTCATGCATAAGAGACTGCTTAAAATGTTTGAAAAATGATTATTTCATTCTCCCAATCCAGGAAGTACCTAACAACTTCTGCTAGGTTTTAACTTGACAAGAATCAGATTAGACTGTAGGTATACAGAAAACAATTATCTCTTTGGTGGAGATAAGTCACATGTGACATCACTCCATTACAAAAGTGGCCAGTCATTCAGTCGGTTTACAGTAGCAAAACTGAGTTATTTTTTTTAAACCCCCTGCCATAGCCTAAGTAGAGGCTAAATTTGCCTCCCCAGCTGCTTACAAGTCCATGGTGCCATTTCCCTTTGGGAACATATCTTCCCCAGATACAGAAAGAAACTGCAGCTAGCAGACTCCATTTGGGAAAACCCAAGAATCACCATTTCCCTTTACAGAATATGTCCTTGCCTAGGACACAGACGAATCTAACAAGTTTGAATCTGGAGTCCTAAACATGGCTCCTGTAAAAACAGAAGAATCTCCATATTATCTTTCTTTTTCTTATCCTTACACTCTGCTCAGTGTAGATCTATGATATATTGTTTTCTGCATGGAATACATATATGTATCTATGTATATGTTATATAGGAATAAATTCACTGCTGACACTTGTGTTTGAACATCGATCACCTATGAGCAAACACGGGCAATCCCATTATTGAATTAAGTAGACCACATGACCATAGAGGAAATACATAAGTAGGAATTAGCTTGACATCTAATTGATCTCCATTTCTAGTCTATCCTTTATTATTTGAATCATCATTTCTCCTCTACCCTATATTACTATACAAACCACTATTGTATACTATTTCACTATATGGATTACTATTTAAATGAGTATTATCAAGCAAAGTACTATTAGTGTGAGTATTATTCAAAGGCATCTGACACCACCATTGTTCAATGGGGGACTATAGCTGTATCTGCAATTACAAAGTCTCTACTACAACAAGCATTATGAAAATGACAATGATTGGCATTCGTTGGCATTAGTAAAGTGGCAACGAGTACTCTTTGACGTCACAGAAGTATATGTAGTTTTTTCTATATCCTAGTGGTATAAAAGGATCTCTAAGAACAAAGCATGTTTGTCATTCCTTTTCCTTTCAGCCATTCTATTCCATACATGAAATATAGTGTTATTATATCACTGATATAGTAATGCCCATAATGGGGGAAATACAAATGAGAGAATAAACCTTTCTTCTATAGTTCTTTCCTGTTATAAGACCAAAAATGGAACATTGCTACCATGTCTGAACTGGAACTGCTCTGTCTACACTTTCCAGCTTAGATAGAGTTTAAAAGGAGACAACTTATTTGCCAACTGACAGATATTCACATAAATGGAAGACTGCAAGACTATTGCTTCTCTTTCCCTATTGCTATGGCAAATGTTCAGATCAGATTCACTCTTTAGTTCCATCCATTCAGATCTTTATAGCATGGAATTGCCAAGCTATGACCAGAGAATGAAATCACCCTCATTTTTATATATTCCAATTGTAAAGTCTAAGTTCCACTCAGCTTCTCCCATCAAGAAGTACTACTTGTACAATAAACTCCCACTGGGATGCATCTCTTTACTCTACAATCTTAACTTTTTCAAGTATTAAACACTAGCTTACTTATCCTCATAATCTTCATTTCCATACTTTTTCCTCTTACATTCATATTTAACACCTCATTCAGTAACACACGAGTGTCTCTTGAGCCTTGCATGAGCTTTAGTAACATATATGGAATACTGCTGCCATATATGGTCTAGTGCTCCAGTTGTTCATCTTGAGATCCCTGACAAAATCTAGAGACAAATATGCAACATGATTGGTTCTGATCTGGCATCTCATGTACAATCACTTTCTTGCAGACATGCTGTGGCCTCCCTCTGTCTTTTCTACTAGTATTTTCATGGCAACTGCTCTGACAAGCTACTTTCACTGGTTCCCAAACTGCTTGAATTTAAGTGTGCTGTTAGAGGGGCATCTCGGTCCCACTCATTCACTGTCAAAATGGCTAAATGTAGCCAACTCTTCTACACCAACCGCTTTTTATATTACATAGCTATAATCATCAAATATTCAAATGTAATGTCAGTTGACATCTTCTGATACCTTGGCCTTGATCCCTGTCCTTCTCTTTATCCTTTTTCCAAATCCCTTACATATTAGTTGTACTCCCACCTTGCTTAGGGTGATTTGCTTAAAATATATATATATATATATATATATATATATATATATATATATATCTTGGGGCAATGTTTTTAAAACTTATGAAGTACTGACAGAAATGTGCATCAAGTATGCAGGAAGAGTGGAATTGGTAATCCAAATTCCAGCTCAGACTGGTGCAGTTTGTGTTCTCTTAGCACTAATGCTCTTGGGGGAAAGTACGAACTTCTCCCCAACTATTGGAAAATGTGAGGGTAGTTGGAGAAATCTTGCTACTTAATTTAGGTCAACTTATCAGATTAGCAGACCCATAAAAATTTATCTTCCTGCAGTTGTGGCCCGACGTTGTACAAAGAGTCTGCAGAAATAATCATCATCAATCATTCAGATTTTTAGACATTGAGTTTTCTTTATTAAAAATGTTTCTTTAATTCAGCTGTTATGTAAGTTCGTTTCTTCCTTAGAACAGTCTTTTTTACTACTCTCCTCTTGTTTTGAATGCAAAACTATTTTAAAACTATTTTATTTGTCTATCTTCTTTGTTATCATATATCACACAGTTGTCTACTGAATATAGTCAACTAGTTCTACTTTGGCTCAGGGTTATTGAACTAGAATAAAACAAGGAGGTTTGCCAATATTTGAAATTCTATTGCTATTATAATTTGGTTAGTGACCAAAGTTAGCCCAGCCTATCTTGAAACTAAGGAAATTCAAAATTTAGTAGCACTGAGTTTGCAAAAGAAGTTCAGAAATACATCTTTTTTTTTTTTTTTCACAAGTATAGTCGACATCTCAGGTCAGAGGTCTACATACAAATATTTTTCTTAATAATATCTATTGCAATCTAAGAAGTTTACTTCTGGTCTTTAAAGTTGCCTGGTAGACTATATTAATAGTTAAACATTTCCTCCATAAGGAGTAAAACAAAGCAGTTTTCATTATGGGTTTGGATTTATATCACATGTGCACATGACATTTGTGTTATTTTTTATCAGATTATGTTATCCATGCAACAATCACATTCCTACTGGATTTCTTATAGAACTTATTAGTGACAGAAAAGTGTTTATCAGAAAGCTTAAAACCATATTTTCCATTTACATAGCATTATTGTAAGGTGTGGGTGGGTGAACCAAATGTTAGTTCATTTTCCTGGTTATATTACACTGAAAATCTAAATTAGCAGTATATCCACTCCACCTTAATATTATTTCATATTCTGGCTTTGCATGGTCAAAAGCATGTCTATAGTTAGAACCTGCAGTTTGTCTATCACACATTGTAATTTGATTGACAGTGTTTAGCAGGTTGGTGGTTTGATAATGCATTAATATTAAAAGGGGGGACGATTTTTATTTCCGTATTAGTGTAAACTTTTACAGAGGTCATATGTAACACTGACCCTATTACAAAGTTCATTCATTTAAAAGTCTTAAAAATTTCCTTTTGATTTTATTGCTACACTTGACATTTTATTCATCATGATATAAGCTACAATTCATTTATCAGCTATGTTCTGTTAATTATTTACGAGTAATTGGATTTCAGCAATTTCACCTTGAACCATCGAAACAGACCATGGTGACATCTAAGCTTTATTTATTTTACTAATGACCATACTGTATGAGACCAAAGAGCTCTTCAAAGTATAGAGTTACTGAAGGCAGCTGTATGGATGTTTAAGATGTGCAGTTTAAAAAGATATATGGGAAAGATAATGATTAACCCAAGACTTTAAGAGATTAAGATTGCTGTGTTTGGGAAAGCATCCTCCCGGGATTTTGCTCCACAAAGCAACAGTTCTTACAGTACTGCTTGTTCACTTCTATATCATATAAATATCTATATTTGTATGCAGTTTGATGGTTTTATTAAAAGTTTTTAATTGATTCAGGGATAAAAATCTTCCACAACTCTATGAATGCCCACTATAAAACTAACAAATGGAATCTTTGGTACATTTCGCTTGACTTATTTGTAACACTTTGTATAATACACTGCATAAATCGTTGAGGGCAGTTTACTGATTTTTCTTCTTTTTTCTAGGGTTCAAGAGACCACATGAAAGTTTCATTTGAAAGTTCTTGTGCTATAAATGCTTGTAGTTTTGAGAGACAAGTATAATGCTTCTTTACTCTGAGCTTAGTTTGGTTCTTGGCATCTAAGTTGAGATTATCTTGTATATCACTCGCTGCCTTTCTGTAAATTTTAATAATTGACACACACAAGACCCAGCCTTCCCTGATGATCCGCTTAGGTGAAACCTTGGTAGGATTGTCTGGCTCTCTAGGTTCAACTAAGTCTGCTCTACTTACTGTATCAAGCATTTTATTTAGTTATTTTGCCTACTTGTATCGAGGTTTTTTTTCTTTGGGCTTGCATGCTAGACAATTATTTTCGGCTAACAGACATGTTCTTGCTTCTTTCTTTATACTTTTTTTTCCCCTTTGGTATTGGTTTGATTATTTGCAAATCAAGACACCAAAGGTTTTCCGAACAAGTATAATTTCTTATACTTATAAGATTATTACTAATATATATATATATATATATAAAATGGGCCCATGGCTGAGTGGTTAGAATGTTTACATTCTTACCATGGGACCTGGGAAACTATACCATGGGTTGACACAAGCCTTGTCAGTGAAATTGTGTAGACAGAACCCTCGGGGCTGTAGATAGCTGTGCTAGCATGAAGTCACAAGTCATCATGGCTGAGGGTTTGAGTGTGCTGGCCTTGTTCAAATTGTTGATCACAGTAGATAACATGCTCTTTCCCAGAAACTGTAAAGCCTACTTAGCATAGTTTCAGCATAAACCACAGGTCAGCTTTGTGGGTGTTGAATAAACACCATTGCACCTGAGTAAGTATCTGTAATTTGTGATTGGCTAGCAACCCTAATAGACAGGTATCCTCAAGTATGAGTGGCCAGCTACAGTGTGTATATATATATATATATATATATATATATATACATACACACACAAACAGACATATTGGCTGTCTACTCAATTTCAAGTAGGTCACAATGTTAAATCAACTGTTGCTTGGCTCTTTCATGTCCTCTCAAGTCGATTCCTAGATCTGCATTTGTTTTAGCAACTAATAGAGCACACTTTATATATATATATATATATATATATATATATATATATATATAAAAACACACTGAATCGGTTAAGAATATTTGTTATTCCTTGTAATAATCAGGATAATGTAGATTTATGTCAGAGTTCATGATAAATAATTGAGGCACAGTGGAATAATCGATAGCTTGGACTGAGGAATTTGAGAGCTAAGTTCAATCTCCCAATCAAGTGCATTATATTTGCTTATGTGCAAATATCCTTGGTAAAGTTATACATCCACATCTCCCCCACCCCCAGCTATAAGTAAATAGGACCGATAGCCTTGGGTAGCAACAGGTCTAAGAGAAGGACTACTCTGAATTCAAATCCTGAGTGGTTGGTGACTAAACCAACTCCCCCACTAGACCCTAGTCTGGTGAGTAACATAAATGGAACACCAGCAGCACTAAAATCAAGAGCTGATAAAGGATGGATTAATTCTTTCATTTCAATGGCCATCCACTCCAACTATGGGTCAAATAGCCTCACCAATCTGCAACTGGCCAAGAATGGTGAATATGACTACACCCATGAAGATATGGTCAATCAGAGAGGGCTGACTAGAGCAGGCTCTGGATAAATTTATGTAATGAAGCCTATGTTCTGCACATTTCCAGGGTGAACACTTATGATGCTAATATGCAGACACACATTCACACAAGTGTTCTTATTAAATTACCCTATTTACCAGTATATAACATTATCTCATAACACTTGTGCATAATTCTTTTATTTTTAATATTTAAGAAATATTATATTTAATTCTGAGATCATGAAAGAAATAATACTTTTAATGTTGCATTTTTACAGCATTGTTGCCTGGTTGTATTGACTTATTTGGGAAAAATAGCAAATTTCCATTTTTTGTTTATAATGTTCACTCTGTACAGTGGTGCAAGAGCCACTCAAGATAGATAGTTACAACATCAGAAGTACAGTTTATGGAGATATGTAGGGAAGGTAACAGTTGACATCAGACTTGAACAGTTTAAGATTGTAATGATCATGGGTGCATCATCTTGTGAGACGGTTCCATAAAGTAGATGTTATTGGGAAGCTGATGCTTAATCTCATTCATGGAATATGAAGAGGAATGAGGGTGATTCGCTATGGTGCATAGCATGTTGGGTCTTAGCCATGAAAGTGACACTAAAGAATTTAATTTTATGGAAATAGAGGACTAATGATGGTGATTTCTTATCAATGCCACTATTTTAGTTTTAATAAAATACCCGAAATACTATAATGCACTACGTGTCACAAGATAGGTCAAATTTTATGCTAATACAGGTATACCTTGGGTTACATCATTCGGAGTTAAGTCATTCTCAACTATACGTCGTTTGTCAAAAAAAATATATGGAAAAATAAAAATTAAGTTTAAGTCATTTTATTTGACTTTACGTCTGTTTGCCACAAATATTGAAGTTCTAATATCACTAGAAAAGCATTAAAAAGCACATAAAATCATGTTACTGTACTATAAATAAGAATAAAAGTATATAAAATACTAAGCTACATACATTTACAGTATAATCATAAATACTAGAGAACAGAATATGAAAATGTGTATGGTAGTTTTATTTAGTGGTCTTTATGGCTATATCACTGATAAATTATTTTATTCAAAATACTATATGTACATATCATAAATACTGTAATATGCAACGGTGGAGTGCTTATTCACAGTTTATAATGTGGTTAGTTCGACTTCAGTCGTTTTTCAACCTAAGTTGGGACTTCTGGAATCAGTTAACAACATAGGATGAGGTATACCTGTATATATTTTTGCTGGCTTGCAAGTAACAGTAAGCACTGGTTAGTTTATAACACAAACATTAGCAGCCAACATTTCCTGGTGTCTTGAAAAGACGTATCTGCTTCCAGCAGAAGTGTTAATCTGTCAAGCATGAATATTAGCTTTGTACCAGTTTACTTGACCTCAAGCGCTTAACCAATTCTAAGTATATCAGTGTAAGACATTGTGACTTTAGATGCTTTGAGGTTGGTGAGAGGAATTGTCTATTATACAGTGAGAATATGTTGAACTCATTCAGTAAATATGTATTTGTACTTTGTGTATGCCATACTTTTCTTCATTTAAATCAAAGTGTCTATTAGTCAGAAATCAATGTCACCATATGAAATATTTGACCAATCAAAGAAAAACCTTTTTTTTTTTTTGAGCCTACTTTCAAGAAAAATTTCTTGTAAAATCCCATAGATTTTGATTTTCAGTGACCAGAGATGTGATTGACTCCAGACTATTTGGACACAGGATGACATAGTTTCTTCATTTATCCTAGAGTTTGCTAAAAGAAACAGCTGTCAGTGACTTCAAATGAATCATCACTAACAACAACAGCATGGAATGACACTCAGCATCTTCAAATGTATCATCACCAACAACAACAACAACAGCATGGAATGACACTCAGCATCTTCAAATGGATCATCACCAACAATAAAGACAGTGAATCTTTTCTCAATCCCAGCTTTTTACTGTGGACCAACTATTTCAAAGTCTTTTCTAAACTATTGATTTTTACTGTGCACTAATTACTCAAATACGTTAACTTGGTGGAAAACAATTTTTATTACTTTTTAACCATCATGAATTCCTTAATATATTTGTAAATAGAAGTGATTTATATAACAGGCATCACCCAAGTTTTCGTTATTTTTATTTTATTATTGTGTCCTATCCTGTCAGTACACCTACAATTTTTAAAAAACAAAAAAAAGAAAGCTTAGTCAGCATTGTTTTCAGATTGATTCAAGATATAGAAAGGCTTCAATGCACCCCCCCGCCAAAAAAAACATGTCAAGATGATGTAGATCTAAGAGTAGTATCTGTTCCAGCAGCAGCCAACAGCTATCCTACAGATTCAGCCATCATCAGCAGTTCCAGCTTGTAGCCACCCTTCATCATCTCCAGTTTGCCATAGGCCATTACTCCAGCCATTTCCAGCTCTTGACATACCAGCCATCCTTGCCAGCAGCAATGATATGCAATAAACTGTCCTCTTCAGGTCATCGCTCTCCTCACCCTCTAAATGAGCATGCAGAGATATTTTTTGCCTAGTGAACTGTAACCTTATTTTTGTTTATATATAACAAAAACTAACTTGGCACTGTCTTTTTTTATTCAATTCTTTGTTTAGTTTGTTGTATCTTTCAATTTGGATGTTTGGAATTTTAATATAAAAAATATGGATGACTGAATTTCCTACATATTCGGTGTGACCCAGGAGGATGAAATCCTCCAAGACTTCTTTCTTCATTACATATTCCCCAAAATTTCAGCTCTCTCCATTACCAACAGTTTCTTCATAGTTCCTATTCTCCTGATAACTTCCTTTTTTGTCACATATTCTATCATATCCAGCAGTACTTCTCAATAGGCATTTACAAAAAAATAATAGCTCATAACTATATTAATACATTATATAAAGCCATATTTCTGAAATATAAAATCAGAACATTGCTGATTGCTTTGTGTTACTGTATTCCTCATAAAACACTTTGTTTTTAAAAAATATAAGGAAGAAAAAAAAATAAAATTATCACATGTATATCAAATATATTTTACCATTATTTTCATTTGTAATGATAATTTAACCAATGGGCATATATATTTAATTCTGGGTCACTAAAGAATTAGTGTTCAGGAGTTAATCTATTACCCAAACCCAACACTTGCTGCATAAGAAAAAAAAAAATCATGAGAAAAATTCAATGACATCAAATAGACAAACAAAAAACTGCACTAAATGTAAAACCAGTTTTCATTGGTGGAAGTCCAAAATAATCAAATCAATATAAGTTCAGACCAAATTTTCCAGATCCAACTGAAAAAGGCTGGGAATCTGACCAGGAGTTGATTACTCCTGGTCAGATCATTTGGCACATCAGAGTCTGATTTTTTTTATAGATGTGAAACACCAAATGATACTGGTAAGTATTACCATCATATTATTCATATTATGTTCATATTATTCATCAGGAACATTACTGATGAAGTTTCCCAGTACATCACAAGGGTTTTCGAGACATGTAGGTTGATTTTGTGATTAATTTTTTATTTTTTTTTTTTTTATTACAAGAAATTTATGCCTGACATAGCAAGACATATAGAAAATAAAACTTAAACATCATGTCTATGCTGTTCTAGAATTCATTTTATTGGTGGATGATCAAAAAAGAAATTTTAAAAAACTGCCATTTGATTATTCGTTTTCTAAATGATTATGAAAATGTTAATTTAAATTTGCTACGTTTACAAAGACTCAGAACGTTGCCTGCATTCGTTTAGAGGAAGAAAAGAAAATTGGTGCTTACCTTAAAATATTTGGCCCAAAATAGTATTTTGAATAAAATCCACTAATTGGCTATTAAAACTTAAAGCCCAAATGTTGAATGATACAAAATAATAATCTGGAAAAGAAAAAGAGATTAATTTAGATTTGGAATAATAATTTGGAAAAATATTTGGTATTTAAGACAAAGCTGTTTTTCTAAATCATTTTTATATTTAAGAGACCTAAAATAACAAAAAGCATTAAATGATACAAATTCTGATTTTGTCATAAGTTGTCATGTGGGATTATAATGTGTTAGTTTACTGAATGATGTGTGTATATATATATATATATATATATATATATATATATATATATAAAATATATATTAAAAATATAATTTTAAGATATGCTTTATTTATGAATTAAAGTGCTCAATATTAGGGATAGAGCATATGTAAATATAATTGACTGTAAGGTCAAAACCAAGCAGCAACAGTTTGTTTTATGCTTGAATGTGCTTTTCAGGACTAGATATGACATTCAAGCATGAAACCGACTGTTGCATCTCAGTGTTGACCTCAATGTCCATTTTATATATATATATATATATATATATATGGTATGAAAATGTATACAAAAAGTTGTGTGTCACTGAATCCATTCCAGCTCACCAATATTCACAATGGAAAATTTATGGTATTATCTATATTTAGCATAAAACTGAACTGTTAAGAAATTTTACATTGGCAGTACAAAAAATCCCTTTAAACTGAGGTGGTATCAGCACATATCTTCTTTCAACAACAATGCCTACCATAACTGAACATCCCTTTCTAAATATTTTTGGCAATTAAAATAAATTAGTAAAACTCCTAAGGTTAAATGGAAAATATTAAAGAAAATGAGAATAAGAAAATCCTTATATGACCCATGTTCCCTTTATTTACAAGAAAAGCTGCATATTATAAAGTTTCCTAAAAATTAAGTTCTGCTAAACCAAAGAAATGCATTAACAGTTCTATGTAGGCATTGTCTAAATTTTACATTAAAATATAGTTAAAAGAATTCTTCACAAATATTTTATTCATTACAATTACATAGCCATTATTTTCTAAGTATATAATGGTCTATTCAATTTTGGATTTTTTTTTTCAACTTCAATATTACCCTTTTATTACTGCACATTCAATATAATTAGCATCGTATATTAAAGTTCCACAAAACTTTCTTTTTAACTTTATCCTTTGGTCCCTTTAAGAAGTTTCTATAGTATAAAACATTTTTAAAAATTCTTAATTTTTTTTTTTTTGTTCATGGTTACTATGTCTACTTCACAAAACCTCAATATCTATATATGTTGTTGTTTTTTTTTTGTGAGTGTCTGACAGACACTAAAGGCCAAATGTCTGGGGCTACCCTTAGATTTTGAAAAATTGCCTAAAAATTGAAGATTACATATCTTTTACAAAACTAATTTGCATAGCTCACTTCAGGAGACAAAGAATTTCTCTTCTTGAAGGGTTTTTCAGCATATTCAGTAATGAAAAAATTAACCCATTACTGTATAAAATGTAAAAAAAAAAATCTTGCTGTTTTTGCCTAATTCATCTTGCTGGTTAATGGTCACTTTAGGGTTGGTGGATATTAAATTTAGATCATTTGGACAATTTCTACACACTGTGTAGAAAAAAGAAAACACTTGTTTGACCGCAAGAAAAATTAAATAAAAAGCTTAATTGTAGCACCTTGCATGTTGTCTTTAATGAAGACATGTTTACATATATATATATAAGGTAAAAAAAGGCAACAGGAAAACTGTAGTTTTAGTTGATGCATTTCGTTCAGTGTGGACTTTTTCAAGAGATAAAAATAAAATCAACTGACACAAAGTATCTATGAACAAAAAACAAAAGAAAAAGACAAAATGTCATTAGTAAGTAGAAGAACTTAGAAACGCTATTATGTATTCCTTGGGTCAACTGAAAAATTACATTATTTACTTCACATGTAAAAATATTGTTTGTATTGTTTTAACAGATTTAATCATTTTCTTGATATATTTGTTGTGTACATTGGTCTGGGAGAGTATGTGTGTGTATATATATATATATATAGTTGATTACTTTGGCTTGGGAGAGTAGTAATTCTGTTGGGAAAGGTGATATTGGGGAAAAAACCTGAGTGTAGATTAATGGCAGCAGTCTTGAGGATTTTCCTTCTTAGTGAATTATTTTCTTTTTTTTTTTATGAGTGTAGCATTTATAAAATCAAAATTGTGGCTGAATTTATTTCTATGTATGAACAATGCATTTATGAAGTCTTTTTTGTGCTCATTGGTTTCTCCAATGGATTGTGAGGAACAGTTTCAGCAATTTATTTTATATAATTGTGCTTCATAAATATTGTTATAGGTGTTTGTGGATCTGATTAAGTCCATAATAGTTTTATAAGTGTTTGTGATTATTTGAATGTTGTCTAAATGGGATAGGTTGTTCTGGATAGTAGATTTAACAGAATTGGTCAGTAGTATTTTTTATCTGGTCTTTTATAATTTATTATTATGGATAATGCTGTTATTTTTGTTGTGGTTGTTTTGCATTGTGGATGAAATGATATGTATCTATATTTCTGAGATGAGAAATTTCGTACACTATTTACATTATTTGGACTTCTGCCCTCATCTTTGTTGCCATATTTATTACAACGTTTTGGCCATTGTATGCTCCAGCCATCTTCTTTTGGTTGGAATGTCAAAACTGTGCCATGTCTAATTGATGTCCATGTGCCATGTCTAGCTATCTTCTGTTCTCTCCACTGCCTTAACCGGGTATTGAACTCACACTCTCTGGGTCCTGTCACTGGATCTAGCTAACACCTTTATCCACTCTGCCATATGTCCTTGAGGACATCTGTGTATGAATTTCTGGGTATTATAAACCTAATGTCTTGAGCAATCCTTTTTTTTTTACCCATGCTCATATTGCAATTTTTGCTGTAATCATTGCATGTTTTTATCAGAGCTCATGTTGCAATTTTTTTGTTATTAATCGCTTTTCTCTGGCACACCTTATTACTGGTTCCCATAATGTATTCATTTCTATGTTTTGTCAGCTCAGGAGATTTTTGTGGCCTAGCATATGTGCACAGCGGATAAAGGCATTAGTTAGATCCAGTGACAAGACCCAAAGAGTGTGAGTTCAATACCTGGTTAAGGTGGTGGAGAACTTGGAGAGAGAATTAAGAAGGAGATAACTGATAACTAACATCCATTAGACATGACATGTGGAACTAGAACAAAATAAAGGGTTCAGCATGTACAACAGCCGAAACGTTGTAATAAATATGATGAGAGAGATGAGGACAATAGTCCAAATAATGTAAATAATGTTTTCTATGTATGTTTCTTCTTTGGGTAAATATTGGAGGCTGCAAATTCTTAATGCTCTTAAATAGAAGCCTATAATTATTAAAGATTTAATTTTAGATGAGTGGTTTCAGTAGTAACTGACACAATTGTTTTGTTTGCAGCTTTTCTATAAACATCAAAATTAAGTTCATTATTGTTTGTGTGCAACATGTTTTGAATGGGTCACTTCCTAAATAGACAAGCAAGAATGCCACTCAGAGGAATTTCCAAAAGTAAACCAAATTTTTGTAGAGTGGGGTATCAAAAGTAAAGAAACATTGCTTGGTGATGAGCTGACATATTTTTATGATTTTATGCAGGGGTAGAGGTAATTTAATGTTTATTACTTGTGGTTTTAGGAGATTTAGACATTTCTCTAAGGGTGAAATTTTTTTTACCTTGAAAAAGTATACACTGCATGAAATGCATTGGCTAAAACTACAGTTTTCCTATAGATTAATTCTGAGAATTATATATATATATATATATATATATATAAGACAAGAGGAAAATCTATTATTAGCCAATGCATTTTGTCCTCTGAAGGACTTTGAAATGTGTCAGCTAAGAATAGTTTTAACTTTTTCTACATTTTACAGATACACTATCTGAAAATTATATATATATATATATATATATATATATATATATATATATATATATATATATTCAGAATGAAAGTATTAAAAGAATTTCTCATAGAATCTCTGCTAATTCTTCTTTCCTGTAGGCATAATATTTTTTATTAATTTCATATTAAAATGCATTTCATATACTTTTAAAAAGGATTGTTTTTTTTAAGATTAATATTAAAAACTGAAACCACTACTTTTGTAGAAATGCTTGTTTTGTTTTTAAGACAATTTTATAATATTTTTCTCTAAAAATATAATTGGTAATAAGATGAAAAATATGGTTGGGTAGTGAAATTTGCATTTCCATCTTATTCACCAATATATCTTGATAAGCTTAGTAAGGCAAAAGGCCATTAAAATGAAATATCTCTTTTGTAAATTAACTTGCTTAAGACATAAATGAAAATTCCTGGTAACATAGCTTTTATTCCAACATGGAATGAATATCTCTGAAGCTTTACCTAATCTGATAGCATGTTTTTTTTCTGTAATTATTTTTGTATAAAAATGTCACTGCCATTATTAAAGTTTCTTAACTTAATAGACTGATAATAGAATTTATAGTTTGGATGAGATAACAAGTAAACACAAAAAGGATTAGAATGATAAAAATGTCAACAGATGTGAGGAGGAAGCAGGTAAAATGCAGAACAATGACATCAAATAAATACAGAGGAGTGTGTGTGTATGTGTGCACACACACAGAGGGTGCGATTGGTAAATTGTCAACATTTTTAGTTTTGTGCATTTGCATTATTTTTTATTTTGTCGACTGCACAGGGTCAGTTGGGCACCATCTGTCAGAAAAAGAGCAACAAGACAGCATTCACTCTGCCAGAAATTTGAAAACAGTATGCTGTACTGCTTGGCATTCATGCCGGAAGCTCCAATACAAACATTTCAGGGTGTTTAGGTGTAAATCTGAGGAGAGTGCAGAGGATTCGGAAAGTGTTAGAAGGGTCTAATTGTGATTATGAAGGTGTTTGGAGTGATCACTAGGGATGGCGACATCATGCCTTCCAGTCATCTTTTTACAGGGCCTTAGACTCCACATGGAGGGCTACATCAAGTGCCTTGAGGAGGTAGTGCTGTCTTGGTAGCTGCTGGAATACTCTATATCTGGTAACAAGAGACTGTACCATACCACACAATCAGGAGCACACAGTCATGGCCATCAGACAAATTCTGCAACCACACCACCTCTTACATCAAAAAATTTAACTTCCCAGACTGCAACCACTTTGATTATTATGTGGGGTGGGGGGCAGTTAACTGAGAGACCTACAAAACTCCTTGTAACATCAAAGATGAATTGAAGGCGATTTTAATAAATAAATTTACTCTTTCATATTTAAAGATATTTTTGTATCATTTTGGCAAATATATCTGTTAAAATGAGATGTCAGTGTTATTTTCATTTTTGCATAATTTAGATGACAATTTATTCATCGCACTCTGTATATCAGAGGGAAAAAGCAAAAAGTATTACGACTAGAATAGAAAACTGAAGTGATGAAAATAAAATAAAAATGACCTCACAATGACTGAATTTGTACTTCATTCAGTGCAAATTTTAAAACCTCTTCTAACTCTGATTTTATCCATTTAAATGAAAGACAGACTTTCCTCTAAATTATTTTATTATTTTCAAATGAAGGGTGTTTGCTTGCAGGCAGTATTTTTCAAATTTAATTTACTGGAATCTGACTTTTGTGTCTTTAGAAATTGTAGAAACACTTTCCTAGTTAATTTCAATGTTAGGTGAAAGTCGAAATAACAGAACAAGGAAGTTCAAGTCATGAAAGCAAAAGAAAGTGAAAAAGAGAAAATTCATTTTTCTGCAAAATTGCTAATATAACGAGAAAAACATTTTATTGGAATATAAAATCCAAAGTCAGAAATGCAGAGGAGAAATGTTTGAATGAGGAAAGTGAGTTGAAAAATGTGGGAGTGGGCAAAGGGAAAAGCGAGAGTTGGAAGGAGGAACAAATAAGAGAGAAAAGTGAAAGTAGAAAAGATTCAGCACAGAAAAGTGAAAGTAGAAAAGATTCAGCACAGAAAAGTGAAAGTGAAAAGATTCAGCAGAAAAAGTGAAAAGAAAAGATTCAGCACAGAAAAGTGAAAGTAGAAAAGATTCAGCACAGAAAAAGTGAAAGTAGAAAAGATTCAGCACAGAAAAAGTGAAAGTAGAAAAAATTCAGCACAGAAAAGTGAAAGTAGAAAAGATTCAGCACAGAAAAGTGAAAGTAGAAAAGATTCAGCACAGAAAAGTGAAAGTAGAAAAGATTCAGCACAGAAAAGTGAAAGTAGAAAAGATTCAGCACAGAAAAGTGAAAGTAGAAAAGATTCAGCACAGAAAAATTGAAAGTAGAAAAGATTCAGCACAGAAAAGTGAAAGTAAAAGATTCAGCACAGAAAAAAAAAAGTAGAAAAGATTCAGCACAGAGAAAAGTGAAAGTAGAAAAGATTCAGCACAGAAAAGTGAAAGTAGAAAAGATTCAGCACAGAAAAGTGAAAGTAGAAAAGATTCAGCACAGAAAAGTGAAAGTAGAAAAGATTCAGCACAGAAAAGTGAAAGTAGAAAAGATTCAGCACAGAAAAGTGAAAGTAGAAAAAGATTCAGCACAGAAAAGTGAAAGTAGAAAAGATTCAGCACAGAAAAGTGAAAGTAGAAAAGATTCAGCACAGAAAAGTGAAAGTAGAAAAGATTCAGCACAGAAAAGTGAAAGTAGAAAAGATTCAGCACAGAAAAGTGAAAGTAAGAAGTGTCTGAGAAAGTTAAAATAGGTAAGAGTGGGTGGGAACATCAAAGTTAGAAATACTAGTTAAAGAAACAGTAACAAATTAAAGAAGAGAAAATTAGAAGTAAAAATATGAGTCAAGGAATCTCTTAATAGTAAGAAATCTTAAAAAATTGTGATGGTAATAAATGCAACACTTTATATTCTGAATATTATAAGTAGAAAGAAAATGTTGAAAATATAAGTAGGAGAAAATAAGGAATAAGAAGAATGAAATTGAAAGATAAGAATGTAATAGCAAATAATATTGTTTATAGAAAATATAAGAAAGATATTAATGTTTCATATAAAAAAATCTATCACAGAGAGAGATAAGTTAATAATAATAGAAATGTATTAAATACCAAGGGAAGGTAACTGTGTTCAGAAAATAACCGTTTTTTTTTTTTTTTTTTTTAATGGTGGAAGAAGTCATGCAAAATAAAAAGATGGCATTTTAACTGGTAGGTTGTAATGTGAAAATAGGCAGGCAGAAAATATATATAAAAAAAAAACTGAAGGGAAATTGAAAATGGTAACATGACTTCAGTAGATTCGTGAGGAGAATATTCCAGATCATAGAGAAACAAAACACTTCCAGGATCTTTGTGTTTTTATCCAGAAGAAAATGAAAGGGAACTGAAACAGATAAAAAAAACAAAGCGTAAAAAGCAGGAAATGATCAGTAAGTTTCATATAACTGTTGTTTAAATGGAGAAGAACGGAAAATAAGTTTTTAAAATATCAGTCACTGAACATGAGGTTTGAGAATAGTATCTTGGAACTTTGGTTTAATGATAGTCTTTAGAATGACAAATAAGATGGTTGTAGATCTCTGAGAGCCAGAGAAGTCTATGTTTATATTAATTCACTTTCAGTGCAGTATACATAGGTATGGTAAAAAAAAAAAAGAAAATATTTTCTTGTTTTGTTGCAACTTTATTTAATCTATTTTTTAAAGTTTCTGTTATTCTTAAATTTATAATGGATTTATTGACTAAAAAAAAAATCTGGCAGCCATCTTGAACATAGCTTCATTCCTATCCATGATTATTACTTTTATTCAGAGAAACAAAATGAAAGCATTGATGAAGAAGCCAGATGACGACTGTGAGGAATAAGCTGGACTGTATAGAAAATACAAGGTACCCATGAGGCAGCATGTTGCAATGCCACAGGATCTAACTTTGTCAGCAACTGCAAAGCCCTGTCATCCATCTTAACTCAGAGAAGAGGGAGATATGAATTAAAGATTCTATTCATTTTTCCTCCTCTCCATCATTATCTGTTGAGCATCTGTCTTGTTCCTGTCTGTTCAGCAGATATTTTTAATTTATTTTCAAATGCAATAGTTTTTCTTCTTACATTTGCAAAGTTTAAAATGTGCCCCAAGATGTGCCTGCAGAGCTCTGAAAATACTTTTTTGCACATATATATGTACACACCTGAATTATATATATATATATATATATATATATATATATATAGAGAGAGAGAGAGAGAGAGAATATTAGTGGTAAATATACACATACATATGCAAAATATATATGCATGCATGTATGTATACATGCACATACATATATATTTTTTGAATAAAAATTCCAAGAGGATAGAATCCAGGTAGAACTCAATGTCCAGGACAGAGTCAGGATATAATAAAAAGGCTGAAACACTAATATTCCATGGTTACAATTTATTCCATTGGAATTGTAAATACGATCCAATTCATCAGACCTACAAATTCAAAAAGAAAACAGAAAAAAAAAAAATGTTTTCTTTTTGAATTTGTAGGTATGATGAATTGGATCATATTTACTTTTCCAGTCGAATAAAATATGACCATGGAATATTAGTGTTTATTATATATATATATATATATATATATATATATGTATGTGTATATATATATATATATATATATATATAATAGCTGGCCACTCATATTCAATGATACCTATCTATTCGGGTGGCTAACTAATCCCTGCTGCAGACTTATATATTATTATATTACAGACTTATCCCTATTGCTCGCTCAGGCACATTTGCATTTGTTCAACACCCACAGAGCCAACCTGTGGTTTATACTGCAACCATGCTGAGCAAACCTTAGTTACATTCTGGGAGAGAGTGTGTTATCTAGCGTGATCAACAATATGAACAAGGTCAGCACAATCCAACCCTTGGTCACGATGACTTGTGACTTTGTGCTAACATGGCTATCGACGGTCCCCCCCAAGCATTCCATCTACCCAATTTCACTCACAAGGCTTGGGTCAACCTGTAGTATGGTTTTCATACACTTTCCAAAAGGTTCTGTATGCTAGGATCATGCCCCTTCTTCCTGACGAATCAAGCATGGTGAGATTTGAACCTGGGTGTCATGGTCAGAAAGCGAACATTCTAACCACTTGGCCATGCAATTATATATATATATATATATATATATATATATATATATATATATATATACACACACACACACACACACACACAATTTATGCAAAAAAAAAAAAAAAAAAAAAAAAAGGGGTCATATATATATATATATATATATATATATATATATGAATAAAAAAGCAAAACATATTTCGTCCTCTGAGGAACTTTATCAAGGCAATGTAGGATTTATTTTGTTGCACATGTTTCTATACAAGAGCAAGCATGTCATTGGTTTATCAAGGCTTTTAAATTTGAGAATGTTCATGAATATTCATCAGGTGGTTGAGAGGTCATTCGAAACATATGGAGGACACAAAGTGCCATAATTCAATGTCTGGTAAAATGTAAGCAAGTAATATTCAAGAAAAATTTATTTTTTTCAGGAATATTCTCAAGGGCTACTCAAGGGAGAAGGTTACAGAGTAAGAGTCACAGCTTATGCGGATATATGTGGAAGATAATGGTTAACCCTAGACATGTTGAGATTGTAGTGATTGGAGAAGCAACCTCGGGGGAGCTAGTTCTATAAAACAGTAGTTTGAGATATATATATATATATATATATATATATATATATATCTACATACATACATACATATGATGATACCCAAAAGTTGGGGGATTTTGAAGAAAGTGATCTTTTACCAGTACATTTTGTGAGCCAGTGTAAGTAACCTTTTTTGACAAAATGGAATGTAAGAGTTAGAATTAAGGAATTTTCTAAGAATCAAATCACTTGAACTCTCTTTGTGCTGATCTTGGTCAGCCTTGCTTTGATCAGTCAGATATGTGTCACTACCCATGATACATGCTGAGGTTATCATTTATCCTTCTATACATGACTGACTGTTATGGTAATTTACCCATGCACAGATGGACTCTCCCAGTTACAAATAAGAGCAGGTACTTCTTTTTAGGGAGAGTAGTTTCCAGCAGTCAGCTGTGACAGTCGGACTTAACATTCTTGCTTGTTTGTATATAATTATATTACTGTTTTTCTGTTAATATATTTGTTTCACTCAATTCCTCTCTTTGTGTCTTTATTTCTAGCCCCAGCAAAGCCACAATACTGACAAGGCAGATTTTTTTCCTGCAGTAAGTTGCCATTTCTTTCTGTGGTAGATTAGTTGCCATCCAAGGCTATAGAACCTGGTCTCTCCTATTTTCCCATAGCTGGTATTAGCACGTAAGTGAATGTAATGGATTTGAGTGGAATTCAAACTTGGCTCTCTGATACCTCAATCTGAGCCACTGTCCATTACTCCATCATACCTCCTCTTTGCTTGGATAGTTTTGCATTTAAACAGTACTTGGGTTTAACTGCCAACATTTCTAGAGTCAGACTGTTTGAAATCTATAAGTGAAATTTGGAGAAAGAAGCATCAAGAAGCAACAAATTTTTATTTTTTTTAATCACCAACATTGAACAGGCACAATATATTCTAGAGACTCATGAACCATAAAAAAATATAAAAAAATAAATAGGATGCAATTAATTCATTTCGTAAAATTAAATTTACGAAAATGCAGCTCCTGAAATATGAGTCTTGAGACAAAGAAATTTGAAGCAAAATTATGAAAATAAAAGAAAAATATGATGCCATTTTCCAAATGAATATGACAAGGTTAAATCTGAATATGTCATCTGTGTAATGTGTCCATGAGTTTAATTTGCCTGTTAAAGGTCAAAGTGTTTTTCAAAATTTGCAAGGTTTCCTTTCACCTCAAGTTCAGATCAAGAGAGGCTTTGATTGTTAATTTTTATCTTTCATATTTGTATAGAAGGATCTAAAAGCCTGAAGTTTCACATTTCTTATACACCACCTCTTACATAGGAACACACGTCTCATTATTTATATATGTACATATAGCAATATTCAAATATGGCTATCTGTTTAGCTGTTTCTTTCTCTTTCTCTATTTATTGCTGAAGAATTTATATCCAATTACATATGTAGCCTCATTAAAATAAAATGATCATTTCTATACAGCAAACGTTCTACATGATATGCACTTAAATTTCATCTATTATATCAATCTAAATGGGAGATAATTAGTTGTTTTTCACATACAAAATATTCTTCTGTAGAAATATTCAAATTTTATAATGCCTCTAACATGCTAAAATTATGGAGAGGAGGCTGTGGAAGCCAGATCCAAAATATATAAAAAAAAAAAAAAGACATAAAAAATCTGTAAAGATTGATTTGTTTTTTTTATGGCTTATCAACCTTTTCCAGGTTATTTAAAGTCAGAAAACATTTTCAGATTGAACTGTTTTGAGATAATAATGATTTCTTGATATAAGTCCTACTAATTAACCCATAACTGTGGGAAGAAAAGGTGGTTTCCAAATGTAATTATGCCCATGTGAATATAACAAATATGATCAACTGAATCTTGACATGCCAATTTTGATCCATTACACCACCCACACATCCCACTTTGCAGCATATCGTATTCCCAAGCAGTCACCCATGTAGGTACTGACAAGGCTCGACATTGCTTAACTTCGATGATCATATGAGAAGTGATGTTTCAGGATATAGCCATAAGCCTCTTAAACAAGTAACATTTGTTAGTTTTTAATCAAACTTATATGTATGCATATATGTTGTGTTTAAAATTTGCTATATTTATAGGGAAGTGTTCTCTAAGACTGTACTGAGGAATGACGCCGATTTCAATGTCCACCCTTTCTACCTCAAAACCTATTCATCTAATTTTATGGGGGCTGATCTTTTCAAATGACAATGGCATAGACATACACAGAGTGATTCAGAACAGTAGAGAATACAGCAGTCACAACATTTCATTCAACTCTAAGAGAAATCTGTCAGTATGCAATATAAAAGAAAATCAACTTAATTGATAACTAATAACAATAAGGAAGAACTTTTTCAATTTGACTTTCATTCATACACTACTTCTCTTACTTTTGAATGAACTCAAAGGATCAGCCTACTTGGAAAATATATGACTGAATAAACTTTGTGATAAAGTAATGAGGAGTAATCTCCCTTGTTTTATGATTACCTCCCTTTGGAGAACTCTTTTGTTTGTAGTGGATTACACTGGTATCAAGCATTCTAAGCAGAATATAGCTTCCTTAAGCCTACTCTTGCTCTCTTTTGTTATTACACTTTAATCATACAACTTAAAATTATACATAAATGTTTTATTCTTTACTTACAAAACTAAGTTTCTCAATTAAACTGTCTAAATTCTAAATCGTATATAATACATGTAAATAAATTATGCCAATGTACCTTATTTTCCCTTTTGCCATCCAGTTACAACTGAACAAGTCTTATTTCTCAAACTTCTATGTACTGTATCTCCTCAGGACATTAACGATCATGTTTCTCCACCATTTCCTCTCCTTTGTAGCTGCAGTTAAATTTTGACTTATTATCTCTCTTAAATCTTGTTCCACCAGCCATTTAATCAAGCTCATGAGCTAGGTCACACGTTTTTTTTCTCTTGCCTTCAATCTTCCCTGTGAGTATCACATTTTCCAAGCCCTCTTTCCTCATTACATACCCACAAAATTTCAACAATCTTCATGATATGTGTCCTTTTCGTTTTCATTTTCTCTAAAATTTTGTTGTGGCTCACGTGGTATTCTCAGCATCCTTCTGTAGAACCATGTTTCTGTCGCCTCAAGTCTCTTCCTCATCTGTGTGGTGATTGTCATGTTGAAGGACTGATATCACATAACAGTTCAGTACCCTTTTCTTTGTTTCTAACAAAATTTTTCTGTTTCTTAATACTTAACTTCTACAAGTCATCTTTTGCTATTTCAATGCATTTTTGGATTTCACTGTCACATTTTCCATCCCCTGTTAATGAACATATTTCCAGCATAAAAAAAATCATCATCTCAGTTCGAATTGGGAAACTGTTCCTGCGACATATTTACAATATATCAGATTTTATTATCTAACTCGATGTTTTCACAATAAAATCTGGATTAGCCGATTGATGTTTTGTTCAATTTTTATGATACACTTATATTTATGTAATAAATCTACTATACAAATTTCCAATCATACTATTTCCTTCACTCAAAAATATTAATAACTTACTTGGTAGCATGAGATATTATGATGCAGTTCAATGGTTGTTCATGTTGGAAATTTTATATATACATGCATCAACAACAGTGACTTTCTCTCATCCTTCAGTAATGACACCAAAAAGCTTATCGATGAATATGAAAGGATCCAAGTAGATAGAACATGTATAAATTATTCAATGAAACATATATATATATATATATATATATATATATGCACATGCAAAATGGACATGATGAAAAATGTAAGCAGATGGATCAATTATTTTTAACAAGTTTTTGTTTTAATATCCTAAAATAAATAATATTTGGCTCTACTCTGTATTCAGCCGTCTTTTAAATTAAATGTTATGTCAAGTGGAATTAAACTCCATTTTTCCTGTTTTTATATATATATATATATATATATATATATATATAAATATATATATATTTAATATATTTTCTGTTTATACATTATTCTTATAGATATAATTTACGTAACTGGCACCGTTTCTTAAACAGTATTAATTTACCAGCCTGAATGTTGGAGAATTTTTGTAGAAAATATGTTTATTCCAACAAGAAAGAAATCCCTGTTCTATAAAGAACCATCAATTGATCTAACATGCTATACTACTCAGCTACAGAGAAGCGTCTGGTTAACAAAGTCTAAATTACTCTTTATAAAAAAAAAAAAAAAATCTTCGAGTAGTATAGCCCATCAGATCAATTGATGGTTCCATATAAGAATGGTAAGAATGTGTTGTTTTGGTGTAAGGAATACTGTGGTAGGATTGGGTCAGTAATTGTGGCTACCTAAGTCTAAGATAATACAGATTGAAAACTAGTTTTCCAGCAATAATTCATATGTACATAATAATGAAAAAAAAAAAAAAAAAACATTTTATATAAAAGTGTTTATTTCTACACCTAACATTAACCCTTGTTAATGTCCTTGATTCCCTGTAGAATATTAATTACAATGGTTAAACATTATACTGTTAAAATATCTAATAAAAATTATTTTAACTATGATTATTTAAACAAACTGATACTGGTAGTGTGTGGGGATATTTTTTACTAGCTATTTGCTGACTGTACCTATGTTAGACAGAATGCTAATCACTATTTGTTATACTGAAATATTGTTAATAGACTCTCCGACATATAATAATAAGTAGTAGTAGTAGCAGTCACCAGGGGGCTCAGTGAGTTGGTGAGTCAGTCGATGTTGGACATTAAAGTATCAACCACCACAACTAGATTGCTGCAGCATTAACTATTATTTCAAGTTCCTAACGTTTTGTACGTCGAACATTTTTTAGGACAGACTTAGTGAAATACAAGCCTCTACTGTGAAACTACTCTACAACACTATTAAAGATAACTACTCGGGCAGATTTTGCATATGTTGAACAAACACCAAACCAACCTGTGGTTTCAACTGCAACTATGATGAGTGAACCTTAGCTACAGTTTCTGGACAATCTGGTATGATCAGTCATTGAACAAGGTGGTATACTGAAGTGAATTTTTGCAACCACAACAACGAACACATTTCAAAAAGTTTTTCTACCCAATTTCACTTATGAGTCAATCCATGGCATAAATCTCAGACACTTACCAATGGTGCTGGGTCATACACAAGAGTCCTTTTCCCCAGGCTAATATCATCAAGAAGTTAGCACCTCAACAAATCAACCACAGGGTGACTTGAACCCAGGTCTCATGATCAGAATAATAATACTAACCATGTGCCATATATATATATATATATACTCATACAATCAAGTGGTGTTGCTTGTTATTTATGTAAGTGGTAATAGACAAAAAACTCTAGACATTGATTTTTATCAAACCAAATGTTTGGTTGAGAATAAAAACAAGTTAAAAGAAAAATGAAGCAATAAAAAAAAGTTGTGGGGAGAAGAAAATTGAAAATATATTTTTTTTCCTTTGCATTCCTCTTTTTTTCATTATACAGTTACTCTTTCCTTTCTTTTTTTTATCCCTGGCAATATTTCATTCATTTTTATATATATATATATATATATATATATATATATATATATATATATATATATATATATATTTAATTTTCTTCATTGTTGGCCCATGCCAACTGTTGTGGCTTCATATGCTCCCGCCAAATTGGAACCATTTACAAGATAACTTCATTTAAAAGGAACGGCATTGCATTCTCTGCAGTGCAATACGCAATAATAGGCTTTTTGATTTTATTTGGCCCTGAGCCACTATTTTATGCAAGCAACATCTAGGTCTTATTTTTCTCTTTGTTTCTTTATATTCATCAATTTATAGAACATGTAACATTCAATATGTTTATTATATATATATATATATATATATATATATATATATATACTTCAGAGTAGATCAATAAATCTGTAGGCTGACAGATAAATTTTGATCTGAAAGTTGTACTCTATAATATTTTATAGCGATGATCAAAATTCACCTTTGTATTAAGTGCATTGGCATGAAATCTGGTGCTGCTGTAGTATATTTAGAGATTCTTGACAAAATCCAAAGAACTGTCTGTAATGTTATCGGTCCTAATCTGGCATTCCAATCTCAGTCAATTTACCACTCCTTGTATGTGTCTTCGCTCTGTCTTTTCTATAAAGACTTTGATGGCAATTCTTCTCCTTGGTACATTGGCGACTAAATGTAATTGTAAGTTGTACTATAATAGTCTTTTTTCATCAACTTCTCTTATAGCCTTGCTTGGGTTGAAATGATTAAAGAAAAGAAGAAAAAAGAAAGAAAAGACATGTTGCATAAATTAATTTTTACACATAAGTCTGTAGCTTATCAATGAAACAAAAAAGTATTCATTTTAGACAACAGATATTGCATAGATTAAATATTGTACATTACATATTAAAATAGGTTTTAAAATATAGGTTTTCTAACTGAACTACTGATTTTACAATATAGGATAATTAAAAACATGACAATATGAAGCTCAATGTCGTAAGCTAGGTCATGTATTTGCATACACCAGAAACCTGGGTTTGAAATTCACCACAGTTGATTTGTCAGGAAGGAAACTTCTTGATGTTATTGGACTGGATCAAGGTCTATCCCAGTGTGCAGCAACTTTGGAAAGTGCCTGAAGACCATACCATAGGTTGACCCAAGCTTTGTGAGTGAAACCAGATAAACAGAACTTTTGAGGGCCATCAATAGCTGAGCTATCACAAAGCTACAAGTCATTGTGGCTGAGGGCTTGAGCAATGCTGAACTTGTTCAAATTGTTCATCACAGTAGATAACATGCTCTCTCCCAGAAACTGTAACTAAGGTCTGTCTCAGCATGGTTGCAGTATAAACCTCAGATAGGCTCTGTGGGTTTGAGCAAACACAAATGTGCCTGAGCGAGCGTCTGCAATAGGGATTGGCTAGCCATTCTAGTAGACAGGTATCCTCGAATGCAAGTGGCCAGCTATTATTATTATTATTATTAATATTATTGTGTGCGTGTGTGTGTGGATGTGTGTGGGAAGTGAGGTCAACACTGAGCAGCGACAGTGTGTTTCATGCAATCTTCAACATGGCTGTTGAAAATATAATTAAATTGAGAGCTCAAAGCAAGGGAAAAAGTCTTTTAAGGACTTGCCTACTCAAGGGGAACAAACTTCAGCCTGTTATAGCAAAAACAACTACTTTTGAACCAGCGCACAGATCTCTGAAAAGGCTGCAATTGAGGAGTCTAAGGAGGACAAACTGGTGTACAATACTTTGCAAATTGAGATCTGTCAAGTAATTTCATAGGCAAACTCCTCTCAGTAAAGCAAATATTTTAAAACGTCAAAATTTGGCCAAGAATTGACTTTTCTAAAGTAATTTTCACAAACAAATTTTCTCGAGTGACACTTGGACTAGATGAATGAGCTAAAGGATGAATTTTCGCCAATGAATATGTGCCTGTAGCTAAAAGAAAGCAGCAAAGAGGTGATAGTGTGATGTCATGGACTTGAATTATTGAACAAATCATTATTGGACAACTCAAAGTCGATGAAGAAGATGAACCGGACAGGGCTAACTATTGTGATTTCATAGTCTTACTTTGAAAAATACTAGTCCCAGCCTCCCAGTTTCAGAGTGAAGTGGGTATGTTTGCAAGAAAATTACCCTTCTTGTGTTTCTAAGGTTACCCATGAATTTTTCTGGGTGTAAAAGGTTTACAGGTAGTAGATAAAAGAATGGTCGCTGTCATGTCTAGATCTGAATCCAGCTGAAAATCTATGGCCAGTTGTGAAGATGCAATTATGTAAAAGTGACAAACAGTATAACAGCAAAGCAGGCCTATGGGAAACAATTACAATCACCATGTCAGAAACTGAACATATTAAAGTAAAAATAATGAATAAAATCACTGGACTGCTGGTTGTTATTGAGAAGAAGGGTTGCAATATTAAGATGGAAATACTTTAAAGTCTTATCATATATGCTTGTTATTTGTTCTATTATAGGGGCTGATCAATTTTAATGATTTTATTACGTTGTTAGTGAAGTAAAATGTGGCTATTGAGTTGAGTATAATAACTTCAGACTACAGTTTTTATAATAAATTCTATAATATTAACATGTTGAAACTACCTATAAAATTTAATTCAAGTTTTGTTATGACATCTAAATTGCTTAAAATTTGAAAAAAAATGTTTTAAATCAAAATTGAGTTATTGAGGTTCATGTGATTTGCATAATAATTTCAGACGTACTATATATATATATATATATATATATATATATATATATTTTTAGGCATTTCCTGCATTTGATAGAGGAAATTCCTCCAAGTTTTGCCTGGTTAATTTGTTTTTTATTAAGTCTTTGATTGTTTTAGATGCAGTTGTGAAAATTTTATGTTGAGTTTAGATAAATTGTTTTTGAATCAAAAAATATATTATTCTATCCACAAACTCAATCCCAACTACAACAAAAAAAGAATTTATCTAAACTCAACATAAAATTTGTCACGACTACATTTAAAACAATCAGACTTAAAAACACACGCACATATATATATAAATATATAAAGAAATATATCTTAAGGTGTGCTATATTTATGGGATAAAGTGCTCAATATCAGAGATAGAGTTGTGTAAATATAAAAGTGAACATAGTATGCAACACTTAGAGGCGACAGTCTGTTTCATGCTATAGCAATCGTCAGGACCTGTCGATTTATCATATAACATTTAAAAGTTTATATGTTCAAAAAGGGTTTTGATATATATATATATATATATATATATATATATATATATATGTATGAGCATAATTTGTTTGCTATTAAATGTCAGGAAATATCAATTTTCTTTACCTTATAACCACTAATTTTGTAGAGAACATTTTCTGCAGTTGAGTTTTAAATCCATATATTTCTTATTGAATTGAAAATTTATGAACTTTCTCTTTCCATTAATTAATTTTGAGAGATATTTAAACATAGAATGTCATAACAATTTTAGTTGATGAGTAAAAATTTGTCAGTTGATTGAGAATGTAACTGGAGATAAAGTCCTTGTTTTTGAAAGTCTTCTTTGATAAATTATGGTAAATTTCTGACAGTTTTTCTCTTTCAAAGTCACAAATTATCCATTATTTCATGCTTCTGCACTTCTCTCACTCTTTGCGTGTATCATTCCCCAACTCATCCAATTCAAGCTTTGTTGCCTGATCATGTTTTTATGTAAGCATTATAGAAACATGGATTAGTTTCATAGAAGAAGAAGAAGAAAAACAGGAATGGACAACTATTTTCTACTGCACTCTCTTGACTTTTATTCTTTCTCTCTCTCCATAAAGAATTTTAATGGATGCCAATTTCCCACGGAAAATGCAGGGGAACTTGACAGATGAACAGATTTATAAAGCTGTTCAAATTCTCTAAAATTTTAGATAGTATGTTTTTATATATATATATATATATATATATATATATATAAAAAGACATACTAAGATTGAATATGCAACTGGATTCTTTAAGAATATTTATTTAGATTAACTTTACTGGTTTCACAGTTCTATAATTTTTAGAAGTTAAATTGAGATGGAGAGATGTGTGGCTATGCTTTGATCACATTTTCATCTGACTGGAGTTGAAGAATTCTTTCCATTTTATGCAGAAAAAAAAATGTGGTTCAATTGCTGTTTAAAATGCAATCTGATTGGTTGATTATGGTCACATGATCTGGCATAATTTTTGTTCAAAAACACTGGTGACCAGAAATTTTTGTCATCTAAAGTTGGGCATGTCATAGTTCAGTGAACTTGGATAATGACAGCAAAGTGTTAGGTAGTTCATAACAACATGGTTTTAAGTAGTTCATGGCCACAAAGTGTTAAGTGTTAAGGATTCAGTTTTATTGGACCTCAATAACAATCCTAAAAGGTTCAATGTACACGGATTAAATGTATGTGTGTGCATGTGTCGAAATAGTTTTAGTGTTTCCTACTGTGTCAGAATGTGGAGAATAATATGACATCAAGAAAAAATGATAATAATAATAATCATGGCAAAATAAATAAGAATTGTACATGAGTGTCTATGGATATATAAAGATGTTATGGTTAACTGAGAAGGTAGGTGCACAAGATTTTTTAATTTGAGTTTGTGTGACAGGTGTAGAGATGGCAGTTTATTGCATTAATAATGATAAAATATAATTTTATTTGTATGCTATATTTATGGGTTAAAGTGCTCAATATTAGGGATAGGTTATATGTAAATATAAAAGTCGATATTAAAGTCAACACCCAGAGGCAAGAGCGTTTCATGCTAAATGCAATATTGAATTTAGCATGAAAGAGAATGTTGCCTCTGGGTGTTGACTTCAATGTCCAATATATATATATATATATATGTTATGGGACCTAACTTTATGGACTAAATGGACTTGTCCTATTGGTAAATTTTCATTTTAACACCCGAGTGTCATTTACTGCTGAACTATTTTCTTTCAGAAATAAGTACACGCTTCAGTAAAACGATTTTACATCTAACCCTAATTTGAAAGTTAACTACAAGGAATTACTGTGAAGGAAGTAAATAGACCCAAGTTGTATACGTCCACCAACAAAATTCAGCACTGAATTACTTATCAATAGGTCGGTAATGGCTGACAAAAGACCGGGAAAAAAACGATTTTTTTGGGGTCGTTAACATCCAAAAGGCTAGGTTTCTTCAATATCTAATTGTTGATTTGAGTTCAGCATATACATTTGCATGGAAATAAGACTATTTTAGAAAAATTTGGAGGGATATTAGTGCTCGGGTGTTAAAATGAAAATTTACCGTCCTATTACTATATATACGGGGAGATTATGCTTCTCAAGAGAGCTGTCTACCGTTGACGCCATATATATATATATATATATATATATGTGTGTGTGGATGTGTGCATGTGCATATTATTGAATAAAGAAGAAATACTTGGTTGGTTGTTTTATGGCATATCAACCTCAGTGGGTTATTTAATACCAACAAAATTTTGAAGTAGATTCATAGTGATAATTTGGTTTAAAAGGTGTGTATGTATACGTGTATATTTGAATCATTTCTTTTTTATTACAAAGTATTTCTGGTATTTTTACACAATTATGAGTGTTAACTATTTTCCCATAGCTGGAACCCTAACAGGTGCTACCACCCCGGATCAAGGTGAACCTGGTAACATCAGCAATTAAGAGGTGGTTTTTTGTATATTTACATTATTCAGGTGGAGGTGTCCCATTTATAACACAAACATTTATGTATGTATTCATTTCTGTCACTAAGGTTTTGTAAATTTGGTGACAGTATTTGTGAGTTCAATCTCTGGCCTGGGTAGTTATAGTAGAAGTATAAAAAATAATTTAATTAAAAACTGCTAAATGTTAATTTTTAGTTTAATTCCTTGCTTTTATTTTTGATTATTTTCTTGATCTATTGTTTGATGTCATAAAATGTTTAATCGCATCCAACGAATTCTTTTTTTTTAAATTATTCTAAATTGAAGAATTACTGATATTGTTATCTAGTGGTTTCACAGTGGAGGCTTGTATTTGTACTCAGTTGGTCTTAAAATAGGTTTGACATACAAAATCATTAGGAACTTGTTATAATAGGTAATGATGCAGTAATCTAGTTGTGGTGGCTGATACTTTAATATCTGAATAACGGTCGTCCAACATCGACTGACTGACCAACTCTCTCTGCAACTGCTACTACTAATCCTACTTATTATAGGTGGGAGAGTCTATTAACTATAGAATAGGTGTGTTCCACTATAGTAGTACAGACTCAGTACAGATGAAATAAAGGGTTCAGTTTTTAAAATCTCTGAAGGTTACCTGAGTCAACAAACATTTGAAAAATGTCAGAGTACAAAAAAGTCTAAAATTCTATAACAACAAAGATGAGGACATTATTCTAAATGCAAATAATGATGAATGCTTATACTAGTTCTAGTAATTTTTATTTTTATCAGTGTATGTGAGTGTGCATTGGTGTTGTTATTTCATGTTAGTAGCTGTTATCTCAAATTACAAAAATTACTGATAAAAAAAAAAAAATGTAAGAAAATTTCCCGTCATCAATTCCATCTGTGGCATGGTGCAGTGGTCTAAAGAAACTGGTGATGACATGAGAAACCACAGACGACACAAAATGCAACAGCCAAATAAAAAAAAAAAAAAAAAAAAATTGTTATTAATGCACATAACTAATTTGCATGTCTTGTTGCATGACATTTCCTTACATTCTACCCTTTACTCATGCAATTATGTAGAAAGTATACAAATAGTTTACAAAGATTTTGAAACAGGTTATACCATACTTATAGACTATAATGGGTATGTCCCAATCCCTATAAGTGCAGTGGTATATACTGTATGTGGTTTTCCACTTGGGATTCACTGTGGAATTTCATTTGTGATTCATCTTGATTCATTTCTAGCTCACCATTAGCAGTTGATTACTTACTACATGCGTCTGGAGAATCTTGTATATTGTTCCTTATATATATATATATATATATATATATATATATATATATATATATATGTGTGTGTGTGTGTTATACCATACCTATGGACTATAATAGGTATGTCCCAATCCTTATAAATACAGTGGAATATTCACTTTGAGATTTCATTTGCAATTCACCTTGATTCACATCTAGCTCACCACTAGCAGATGATTACTTACTACACGCCACTGGCGAATCTTGTATGTTGTTTCTGTTATAAATATCATCATTCCATTTCCTAACTTTCATTTTGGTTATTCTTATTCAGTAACCTTTTCCTACATTACAACAAAATGATTGGCTTCCACTAGAGGGTGATAAGCAAAAATCTCTCAGCAGGGATGCCAAGTTTTTACTTACATGTCTGAGATTAAAAACAACTGGAAAAATTGGCATGATCTACTACTTAAAAGCTGACTATAGATGATGTTATTGATTTCAATAGTAATGCAAATTATACATTGAGGCTTACAGGATCACCACAGTTAAGCAATGTCAAGCTTGGTCAGTACCTAGATGGGTGACTGCTTGGGAATACCAGGGGCTATAAGCTTGGATATTTGGGTGGAGTAATGGCTCAGAATTGGAAATCAGAGCTGAGCTCCAATTCCACTTAGGTTTGTTATATTCACTTCTGCTCAAATACCCTTGGTAAATGTATGAAGCCATCTCTTCTGCTCCCAGCTATAGGTTAATTAGTAGGACTTGTATCAGTATTAATGGTTAATGGTTCAGAATTGTTAATCAAAGGTACAAGTTCCAATTCCTATTTGGTTCATTATATTCACTTATATGCAAATACCATTGGAAAGGTAAGAATCCACCTCTTGTCCTCACAACTCGGGGTTAATTGGAAAGATTTGTATCACTAAATCATTATCACAAAAAAAAAAAAAAAAAGAAAAGAAAAACAATCTAAAAATATTTTCTGGCTTTAAATAAGGTTGATAAACTGTAAAAAAAAACAAATCAATAAAAAAAAAATATGGGTTTATTTCTGGAACTAGACTGATGGTCTAGTTGAATAAGGCATACATGTCTGTCTTGTAAATATGCATATTTGAATTTCATTACTTCATCAAGATTCAACTCAAAGAGCAAGTGTGATCAATAGATATTTCCTTAGCAATCAACAGATATCAGC